>WWPM01015906.1:0-27667 GCA_023279145.1 Glomeris maerens | reverse complement strand
TTTTTTTTTTTTGAAACCCAAATGCAACAATGGCAATCTATGTATTCTTGGCATGATGTAATGAGAAAAACTTGATATTATTTAATATTCTTTCTATGATATTATAATCTAGTGAAGAACAACATATGATTAAGTAAGAAAATGTATATACGCGCATAGACAACAGAATAATACATTTTATACGATAATGTAGGTCTATATTTAATATTTAAAGCTTTTTTTAAAGCGAATAAACTACAAACGCACACTGAAAATGTGAGGAATGCTTCACCATGCAGGCATTCAAATAATTCACCCATTTCAAATGAAATCGCAAATAAAAAGTGGTCAACAATTTTTGAAGGAGCTTAGATAATTTGTCCGTTTATAACTCAACTTGACTGAATGCAGTTATTACGTGAAAGCATGCAAGTTAATTAAATACACACAACTAACCTCATGACCCAAGCGCGCAGCACGATGCAAGATGGTTTCTCCAAGAGCCTTATTGGTCATCAGACGTTTGATTTCTCTTCGTAGTGCATTGTATTTCTTCAAGCCAGAACTAGCAACATCGTCACAGTCCTTTTTCTTGACATGTCCAATTGGAAAGTGCACCGAGATAAAAAAAAGATGAAGAAAACGCAATCGCATCAGCAAACAGTTCCTATCACTGCAGCCTAAAGACCCATTTTTGTTTCTCTACAGTACATAGATGTCTCTGAGGAAATCAGTAGCTCATATTAACAAGAATTTCCCTTCCAGAAATAAGAGCGAAAATTAAAATGCTAACTATGATTCAACAGCCGTTAACGCTACGCGCACGTAGAACATGTACCGCGAAAAAGATTACTCACAAGGCTTTCGCTGTCATCATCCTCCTTGATAACTTCCGAGTCTGAGTGAGAAGATTGCACAGGGTGTCCGAATCGATTTTTCTTCAACTGCCAAAGGACATGTCTGGCATTAGAGTTTCCATTGGGTGTTGCGACTTCAGTGAAACCGTTCAATGCCTTCAAGGGTGGCTTCAAGTTGCCACCGTTGTACTTCTTAGCACACTTTTTCTTTTGTCTCAAGTAGTCGAAACCAGATCGGAATCTTCTTCGCACTCCGAGCCTGTAACCATTTCCAGGGGCTGTACCGGCAACTCCTTGCGCGGGTGATCCGTAAGGCTTCCTTCCGTAGAATACCCTCAATACCAGCTGATCCGGGCCACTAAGTACACTGTGGTATTCTGAGCCTTCCTTTGATTTAGTCTTAACCAACTTCACACCAACATGCGGAAGAAGGTCATCATCCTCGTTTTCAGGATCTTCCGCGGCGAGATTCGATGACAGAACACTCCGAGAGAAAACACAGTTTGTTTGGGTGGAGAGATTCTCTGGAACACCAACAGATTCAGGTCCTTTTGGGAGGTTATCTTCGAATGGAGGTAGTTTGATTTCATGTGGCGGACACGAGGGTTGTTCAATAGACATGGTGGGCATTGGGCAGTCTCCAACTGAAACACTTCTTGGGGCATCATTTTCTGTAAATGAAACAATAGCAATATTGCTATATTTTTAAGATGTTCTCAAGTGACCGTTTTTCAGTTGTCTAATAGACCTAAGTCATTTGGAAAAGGAACACAAAAACAATTGTAAGTTCTTATCCACTATGGCGTCAAAAGTTCATATCTGTGTGCTGTTAATGACTACGCTGAAAGAAACTTTTGTACAACAACATAAGTAGTGCATCTTGTATGTTAAGTTAATTGATAATGTTTGAAATGTCATGTCACTGTTTTGACAAGTGTTCCTTTTGCAACAGTCACATTCCTTTCTTCCATATACATGTATTTACAAAATAAAATGCCTAGGAAACAATGGCGATTGAATAGAAAAATGATATTGGTCCACTGTGAATTGTATCTATTATGAATTTAATCTACAGTTCCATTTGAACCGCTGCTCAGTAGGAAGGAAGCAATCCTCCAGAGCTGAAAAAGGTGGATATGGAAAAGAAAAAGCTTGCAATGCGGACGTTTAATTAAGAAGATGGCAGCAGTCACGTGACTTGTTGAGAAGGAAAAGGAACGTACATCAGGGAACCTTGCCTTCTTTCGGTGTCTATTTTTCTCAGCCCGAAGGGGGTGAGAGAAGTATAAGCTGAGAGAACGAAAGAAAATGTTGGAAGATTGTTGTCGTACGGTACGGTGTTTGCGTGCGTGTGCGGCTGCACCGGGAGAGACCGAGCAACAGTCAGAAGAGAAATAATAAATGGAGGTAAAGGCAAGGCACGCGAGAGACAATTGATCATGGGGTTGGTGTGGCGGAAACATTTGGCCCGAGCCCGAAAAGCCACACGAACCGAGAGAGATGCGAAGACCGCAACGCAAGAAAAGAAAAAAAAAAGTAGTGGTAAACTGGGGAAACTGGCAACGGCAACTCACCGAGCGCTTCTGGCTTCAATTCTCGGAATCGATTTTTCGACAGCTTCGTTCTTCCATCCTTGTCTAAGTCGCAGTTCTCTGCGTAAGTGAGGCGCGACACAAAATTGATTAAAGCCGTCTTCCTTTTTGCACGCCCAGTGAATGTACAGACAAAACGATTACCGTCTTGTAGCTTCCTCTTCAAACTGTTATCTGTTGACTCCATAAAAACCTAAGAACGTGCCGTGCAAAGAAACGAAGAAATTGCAATTAGCAAACTCTTTGGAGAATTTCCATCCAAGTATTCTGTAAGTAAATCACGAACCTCTTGTTCAGTGATGATCCGGTTAGCATGGATAGGTTTCGTATCAGCGGCACCGGCGAATAGTAATGGCTGTGCAAGAAACGGCTTTTGGTCTGATGATTCCGTTTCATTCTAAGTGAACAGGGCATTCAAATTAGACTTAAGTTGAGAAACAGCAAATAAAACATCATTACCGAAGTACAGTGCAGCACAATACACTCTAAACCTATTTGGTTAAATATGATGTTAACTTGCCTCAATGTGAACATCTGTTGTGATAATATAAACCTCTTCTGAACAGCAATCAGTTTTTATGACACATTATGTTACTTAAATCTATTATTTCCAAGCACATTCAATTTTTTTGGGAATTCTTATATAAAATACTAAAACAATTGAGTATGACTAATTAGTAATTTTAACTACAGCTTGGAATTCCTTCACTATATTGCTCTATCTGTCTAAGAAAACTAGTATAATACCGCAATATTTGAAGGTAATTTCACGAAATCTCAAAGATAATCAATCTCTAGAGAATACAAAAGCACGTTGTTGATATTCATATTGTATTAAGATTTATTTCAAGGCTCATAACGTGGGTTGTGCAACTTGTAAATCATACCGAGTGGGCGAAGCAAACTAACCTGTGCTTCCCGTTGGACATTGCCATTCATGTTCAGCTTTTGAGGAGGAGGAAGAGCAGTAGGATGTGTTGGTGGCGGAAGAGGAAGAGGAGGTGGAGGTGGAAGTGGAGCAAGTAGATGGTGACGTTGATGGCGCTGATGATGATGAGCATTTTCGTGCAAAATGGCATCCATGGCAAGGCGTTTCTTGGGAACAAAGCGATTGCTTTCATCTCGGCACCGAACAGCTTTGATCTCGGCTTCGGAGCTTTTGCGGCTGTTTTCGATCCAAGGTTGATGGGGAACTTGCACTGCAGGTTTACTCGCATCAACTTTTGGCATCAACACCGATGACAGGATGGAAGGAGGTAAAGACTTTCTCTCCACAGCAGAAGCGTTTACACTGCTGGATGTCTGGAAAACAAATAAATGGCTTAGTTTGCAACCAAGTTATTGCCTTACAAAGTCCACAACATTAAATCATGATAATACATGATCGAATTAAGTATCACCTGCAGCTCATCCACCACATATTAATAGATTTATACTGGTTCATATTGAGATAAAACAATCTTTATAAAAGAATGTATATGCAATGCAACTTAGGTATAATTCGTAAGTGCCATTCAAGAATTGAAATTATCATAAGTGAGGTCAATGCGAGATCATTGAGGAAAAAAGACTCAAAGTTCATTACAATGGATTAAACACAATCGTATTAATTTTAAGAACAAGTAATTCACCTTAGAAGCAGGTAAGTCAGCAGTGAAGTTGCTCGACATGGCATGATGGCTTGATACATCTGAAGAATTAGAACTTGAGTGAGCCACAGTGTCAACAGATCTGTTACGTTCTCTATCAGTAGAGGACACCAGTGGCTGCAAAAGCGCAGGTGGAAGTCCATTATGTTTCTTGTTAATGTCCATCACTGCACCTTGTTGAGCTAGAGATTCTGGGAGCTTTTCCACGCTGGCCACTGGTGAGTGTCCATGACCATTTGCGAGCAGCAATGACCATGGATGGTGAGGTTGCTGCTGCTGCTGTTGTTGCTGGTGATGACTATGATGACGTTGTTGCTCCTGGTGATGGTGGAGATGATGGGAAGACGAAGGAAGAGGAGAAGGTTTCAGAGCCGGTGGCACTTGGATAATGCTTGGTCTGTCAACGACAACAGGATGGAAGGCACTGGCACGGCCTAAACTCAACGAGTGTCTAGCTTCCGTGGATGACGATGGCGCAACTGAAGAAGACATCGATGTACTAGAAGAGGATGAGGAACAAGATGTTGCGTCAGAACCAGCAACAAATGGTGAAGCAGCATTAGGCTTGTGGGCATCGTGGATTGAAATAGCTTCATTGGATGATCTAGTAGGCTTCGTTGAAGGAATATGTACAAGAGGAGCGAAAATTCGCACTGGCTGCATTGGTAGTTGAGCATCTTCATGAGGTGACCCTGCACCTGGTACAGAAGGTGAAGCTGATGCAGAAGAACAACCACCACCCATCACTGGTTTCTTGTCAGCAGCGACACGTGCACCTCTCGTTGACGCAACACTACTGGCGTTTGTAGCCTCCGCTTGGCTCTTGGTGTAGGATCCCTGTTCCACTTTAGCACCGGTATCCGAAAAATTAGCGGCTGATGGTATGCAACCATTGGTCATGGTCGTGGTTGCCGATGAGATTGCGGGAGAAGAATTACAAGTGGACAAACGAGTCGATTGATTCTTGGCGCAATCCACGCGTGATGAGGTCTTCGATGCAGGGGTTGTGGTTGCTGATGTAGTCACTGAAGCTGATACTGATGATGATGAAGACGACGATGACGTTGTTGAAGAAGATGAAAGGATGGAGCTGGAGTTCTTTGATAACTTCGATGAGTGTTTGGACTCCATGGAGGATGATGAAGAAGAACAAGAAGAATCTTTTCCGCTCTGAGAACTTTTGTAGCCGCTCTCTGACGACTGTAATAAACAGAGGTGACACTTTAAGCATCAGACAAACAAATGGCAAGCCTGTGCCGAGATTGGTTTTTCCTGGCCATCTACTTGCGATCCAAGCCGTGCAGTAAATCGATAGCTGATTAGAAGAAGGGCAAAAACAGCCTCAAACTTAGCAAAAAAACATCGTTTAATTGTAGAAGGGTTACTCCCGAAAGCAAGTCATCTGATCTAATCAAGTCGTGAAATTGAACATACAATTAAATATTCACGCGGTTTCGTCTATGAAAATGTTACAAACTGCTGTGAAATTAACTCATTTCTCTTAAGTAAGAGAGTTTACAAAGGATGCCACTATAAGGTGCCAGAGCCACCAATACTTATAGGTACAGTTCATTAGTTTTATAGGGTGTGGCATTATTAAGTGCATTTTGTTAACTTTGTATTTCCTGTGTTCTCTGGTTGTTATTGTTGCTCTCAAGATTCAGAGTTTCAATATTGAGAGCATCGATGTTGCAGTTGTTCTTTTGGTGTAACAAAGGCGTGGTTTTTCTCAGTTAAGAATAAAATTCAAGCAGTAAGCATCAGTTACAGTTTCTCTCTTGTTTAATAATAATTAGCACCGAGCAATAGGGGTGATTGTAAGGTGAATAAGGTGACACTGAATGAGACCACAGTTTGAACAGGAATTGACGCCCAACTCAATTAACGCAGAACTTTCTTAGGCTTTGCATGTCTTGCAAACTTTAGAAATCAGATGAACCAGCTTCAAAGATTCATAAAAACTACGAAGTATTTTACTTCGTCTGTATATGGCCATAAAAACTAGCAAAATTACAGGGTTGACACTGCATACGTTCTTAGTTTTTATCATATCATTACCATGTTTACTACAGATCTAATTTTAAATTTCGATGTAAAGAATTCCAGTTTGGTCATATTCAGTTGGTATTGTGTTGAGTTTCAGATGAAATTGTTTAAATAATTGCACGTACCTTAGACTTGTGGTGGTTTTTTGATGTTGATCCGGCACTTGAATTGCTGCTGTTATTACTAGTTGGAGGAAAAACTGCGGCAAAGTTGTCTCCTGTAGAGCAGCAGACGCCATAAGCAGCTGCTGCAGCCACCGCAGTGGCATCAGCTACGGCAGCAGCCGTTGCATAGCCATTACAAGTGCTCCTAGCTCCAGGGATGCAACAAGGGCAGGGAACTGCGAAAGGTTTCGGAGGGCAGCAGGGACATAAACCAGATTCTTTGTGACCGTTAGGGATGCCGAACATTTGATGGTAGTGGTACCTCTCAGCAAAGCCCTTTACCAACTCATTATTCGAAGCATTTATGCTATCACTCATTAAAAATGCTTCTGGTGTCATATGGTGCATCGTGTGCCCATGACCATTGTGATGATGGCTTGGCTGCCCAGGTCCGGATCCTGCCGGTGCTCCTAACTTGGATCTATCGTAGAAAGCAGCCAATGCATTTGGGAAGTGCCCTGTTGCTGGAAGATGCGGCAAATCACCAGGTCTTGGGGTCATAACTGGATGCTGGTGATGTTGGGAGTGCGCCTGCAGTGCTACCATGCGGCACCTGTGCGGATCCACGCACATGGACCCATTGCAAGATGCCGCATGCATGGATTGGAATGATGGTATCATGCTGGCATGGGCATGATGGCTATTCAATGCTGCTGCTGCCGCCGCCATTTGATGCGCTTGGTGTGCTAGGGCTTGGTGTGCTAGGTGAACTTCCGTAGACATGGCAGTAGGTCCTTGCGTCCCGCAGTTTCGCAAAGTGTTGTTTATGTGCGGAGGTAACATTCTCATATCTCTATCTGCTGCTGCTGCAGCCATCAAGGACATAGGTACCAATGTGTCACCTATTCTGAAATGATGATTGACCGAGTTCCCATTGGAATACATGCCGAGTTTCGGGTGCATCGTGGCAGCCGCTGCTGCCGCGGCTGCTGCAACTCTCCGGTGCTCGAGGACAACCACATCGTCGTCTGCAGTTGAATCTGGTGTCTGCCTGATGGTCTTCACAGACAGATCTAAAGGGTTAGGGTTTGCAGTAACACCCACTTGGGTGGTGGTGCTAGTGGTATTTTGGTTCGTGGAACACGGGGAGGAATTGGTTGCTTGAGCTTCACCTCGCTGTTCCCTGGCATTGGCTGCAGCAGCGGATGCTGCGGCTGCTGCCGATGCTGCTGTAGCAGCATGTAGTAGATTCAGTTCGAGAGCAGCGCTTAGGGGCCCTTGAGGTCGGCTTGGTAAGGCCCCAAAGAAGAAGCGTGATCTTTCCAGCATCGAAGCATAACTATTGAGGTAGTCCATGGCAGATGTTGGCACTCCATGGTTAGGCGCTACTGCATATGCCCCTGAAGTGGAAGGCATGCTTCAAATAGTAGGTCCTATTATAGTTCCTCGACTTCCGCTTCACCTGAAACAAACCAACAGAGGAGGCAATTAGATTTTTTGTGGAGCAAGTTCACAGCTTAGCTATATAGCGTATATATATATATACACACGAAAGTGTATACTAAAGGGAAAGGCGAATTGTGAGTGTGGTGTGGCTGGTGGACGTGGTGGTTAGATGATAGATTGGTAAAAATCGATTGGTGCGAGTGAAGCACGGGTGTTGGGGGGCGCAGGAGAAGGTATAGTGGAGGAAAAGTAGCGTGGCTGTTGCCGCTAAACCGAGATAATACATATCGACCGTGAGTGAAATCGCTCACCCAAACACCGTCCGTGCACAGTGTGTGAATTGAAGTTTGGCGAACATCAAAGTAAAAGTAAAGATAAAAAGCAGTAAAGAGAAAATGACCACATTCCATATCTAACAGGCATTAAGCCAAACCTTGTTCACACTTAATCTATCTATATGCACTGATGGGTTAATGCACGTAAATTACAGTCAATTTATTCACAGTAATTGCTGTGAATGCAGCAATTGTAAGTTAGAACTTTATACAGGCACAGGATAAGAAAGTCAAATGGTGTAGGTAGTCCTATGTCCACAAAGTTCAGAAGTGCTTGGAAAAGTTTGATGAATCGTTGAAATTTTAGACAATTGCAGCAAAACGACAACTATAAAAAAGAGGAGGGTGGAATTTGTAGCGGACTGAAGAAAAAGCGAAGAAAACGTTAGGAACAATTTTCTTGAGAAACGATTG
This sequence comes from Glomeris maerens, assembly GCA_023279145.1. Taxonomy (NCBI): domain Eukaryota; kingdom Metazoa; phylum Arthropoda; class Diplopoda; order Glomerida; family Glomeridae; genus Glomeris; species Glomeris maerens. The sequence goes on along the minus strand of WWPM01015906.1, from coordinate 19,245 downwards.
GGAGTGTGAAGGCGTGGTTTGCTCTTTCCTAATAATAAAGCAGCAGTGCGGCTTGAGCAGCTTGAAGAAAAAGTGGTGACGTTGGGTCGATGGGGTCTAGAAGCCCTACATTCCCAGAAGACAAACGGTCATTCTGTATCACGGGATCGACGTGGAATTCACCGGAATTCCGTTTAATCATCGCATTTTCGCACGTATTTTTTGTAAGCTGCAAGGCAAATAGTGCCCTATTAAATTATTCAGCATATCCAACTACGAAAAATATTAGAATTACATGAGCCCACAGCGGAAGTTTTTCCATACTTGACTGTGAACTTTCTTAAATTTAGTGTGACCCAGACAACACTTGCTGCAATACAGGAAAATACTCTTGTTTTGTTCAAGAAAATTGTGGTTTGGTGCATTGAATGCCTCCGTTATATGAACAAACTGTTCATTTGGTAAATATAAAGTAAAGTGCTAAGCAGTCTATATCCAATGATCTATGGAACAACTTGGTCGTTCACTTGGGCGACCATTTTACCAATCAACTTGAAATATCCATTTACAAAAAGCAAACTGTGGACTGACTGAATAACGACGGTCAGGAATGTCCACTGAACCTAGTATATGGCCTGAAATTTCTTGGCAACGTGATCTCGAAAGTACATATAGTGCATATTAGGTCAATAATGTTGTGATTGTCATTTATTAGACGTCTGTTTAATTGATGGGAAAGGCGGAACTCTGATTTGAGGCAATGAAGTTCAACAACCTTTGACAATTTTTTGGCTGGGGAAAGGGAAGAGGTCGACATTTTCGGCGATCGAAGTTCAACAAGTTTCTTTCTATATAGAATATATATCTATTCGGGAAACGGAGTGAAGAAGGAAAGGGGGAGAAGAAAAAACGGAAGAGAAAAAGTGAGAAAGGGAAAGGAGTGGAAAAATAAAAGAAAGCGAGAAGAAAAAGAAGGAAAAAGTTGAGCTGAAACGGCGCGGCGGATGAGCTGATGGCGAAAGCGATAAAAACGGCACACATTTCACACTTGTATAGTTGGGCGCATATAAAAGTGCAGACCACGCCCTTTCTCAGTATAACAAAGGCGGCTGTTATTATATATGGACGCCGACAGCCGACGAACACAAGCCAGCCACATCCTACGTTTAATGAGCAGAACAGCGCAGCACGCGCAACACCAACATCCTAAAATTACAAATCCCAACCACCCATCCATCTTTTAACAAACGCCCTTGAAATCAGAGTTTTAAGAACTTCATTAGTTCACCTTTTTAAATTTACACATACAGACCCTAAATGCAAAGTCTTACACCAGCAACAATGCATATTCCACTCCTTTGATCCAAACTTTTTAGTAGGCCTAGCAAATTAATCATTTCCTGTACCTTCACAATTTTTATGGTTTCTAAGGAAATGGACAAACAATCCAAGAATATATTTGTTTGTCTGTTCAGGTCTTTTTCGTCTGCAGTGATTAGTGGACGGGGTGGTGTCATTTTCAAGGAGATCAACAGCTAAATACTATTCCCAAAAATCGCATCCTGGCGCAGTTTCATGACATGACAAGTTTAGTTTTATGTAGTTTCCTTTACCGCTTTTCTTCAAAACAAGGTGTGGTTTGTTTCAAAAGTATAAGTAGTAGTATAGACTAGCTTTCTCAAGAAAGTTGTGTGCGGAGTCTGAAATATCGCACGGAATGAATGAATGAAATCCGTGGATTTTACTGAACCAATATCGTACGAGATAAAATTATATTCGTCCCTATGAAGGTAAACATGTAAAGCATCATAATAAACACGATTAACCAAATCGTGCAATGAGACCCCAGAACTAAGTATAGAGCAACTTCGATCTGAATCCAATCGGCTTTGACTTCAAAATGAACGAAAAACCAATACAACAGTGTGCATGTGCCAAATGATCTAGTGGCCAGTATGTAATGTGTCAATTTGTCTGTGGCGATTTGTTTATGGCAAGTGAATTGGTGTCAAGCAGTGTTACCTGTCGAGCTGATTTGACGATTTGTGTGCAGACTTGCTATGTGTCGAAAAGATTTGTGGCCAAATGCTCTGAACTTGCAGCATATTGGTCTCAAAATGAAACTGCATGCAAAAGCGGCTAGGCCAGACGAGGCTCTGTCGGCAGGAAGTAAAAGGCAGGGAGGAAAAATGTATGTATGGGAGGAGTAGATGGGTTCTCTCGGGGCAAAATAGCACTGAAGCACGACGACCACCAACGCACGCACGCAGGGTCACGTGGCCGTTGAAGGGGCATTCGGCCAATGGCGATGAAAGGAGCGCGGATGAACCGTGCTTGCCACCGATCCAAAGTACACCCCACACTTTCGTTCCTCCTTCAAGATCCGGTGATGGTTCGTGGTCGTGAAGCGCAATCGATCCGCTCCAACGGCCCCCGGGTCCACTTAACGCCGCCGAAAGCGCTCTGAGCATCCTCCCCAGTTGGAAACCAGGTGGTGCTCAAGCTGGAAATTCGAAAAAGTTTGTATGCATAGGGAGTGGCAATTCCATTCTAAAATGTGACCGGATCCGTGGTCGAGGCTAGCAATTCGAATCTTCGGGCTTCACACAATCCATTGATTCGAATTTGAGCCACTCTGAAGTGTTTTGGGTAACAATTTATCGATTCCAAACGTCATGGAATATGCCTTTCTTTTCCATTCCATTCCGAAATCCGTCCAATAGGAGATGAATACTCTTGGTTCACTTGCATTTTATAGGTAGTACAGTATAACTAAGCTGCCACCAGATAGTATGTAGTGCATAGAGAAACCCAGGAGATACATCAACCGCTTCGACTAGAAAGCCCCCTGGTGCATGTTTTTCTTTCATGGTCCTCACTATATGGTAGCACTAGATCGCTATGCTGCGCCCACTAACAAAGTTCTGCCAACTTTCAAGAAAAGTCAGCCTCAAACATATCTTATAGTGCGACCAACATAGCTTGAGAAAAGGGCGTGGCTTAAACAGGTTTGTCAAGTAAAGATTAGTTGCTCCAGGTGGCAGGGGCATGATATTGAGTGACCGATTAAAGTACTATATCGTATTACGAAGGCAAAACTAAGCGATGAACCAAGACAATGCCATTGGTCTAGAATTTTCTCAAGCTATGTTGGTCGCACTATAGCACAGCAGAATGGAAGTGTCCTCAATATGGTGCCCATGACATTCTGTCAATAGAAAATGATTACATATAACAAAGGGTTAATTCTACTTATATACTGAAAACTCAACCAACTTCCGTGCACATTGGTCTAAAAATAAGTCAGGCCAAAGTATAACGAGAACTGCAGTTTGATTTTCGATAAAGCGAACATAATCTTGTTGTAAATAAAACTTTCAATGTCGTTTGATATCGACAACCTGTCACAATACCCATTGCTTATAGGTTATACGTATATGCATTTGGGAGCAAGTTAAAAACTAAGTGTGACATGAACTGCTGCGAACAAGTTTCGTAATGGATAGATTTCGATTTCGTTTACGGGCTATAGCAGTTTAATTTTGTAATTAGAAAATTCCATAACTTTACACTAACCCAACAAAGCTTCAAATGTGCACTTGTGTATTTGCATGGTCAGTCCACCCTATGTGGGAAAACTATGATGTTCTGCCTCGATGAACTTATCGTTTATAATTTCCCTTCAAACCCGGAGGCAATCGCAAAATGCCTGGTGATCTTCACTTGTATACGTTATAAAGCACTTCAACCCGCATATAATACTATATAGCCTATATAATGATATCCCCAGCATGTTCATGCAGCAAATATAGCAGCGAACCAAAAGAAATATGCATTTCTATATGTAGTAAATGGAAATGCAATGAAAGAACGGAAAGAGCGAGAGTAACGTTCATTGGATTACGGTAACATTTGGAGTGGATGCTGAAAGGAAAGAGTCCATATGCGTAAAAAGAAACGATGATCCCTTGCTTTGTGTTGCGTCTTTTAAGTTGCATTTTCATAAAAGAAAGCAAAGCTTCGTTCACACAAAGAACGAGCATCTCTTTGCATCATGCACCGTGATGCAAGGCAAAAAGAAATGAGGATATCCGGTTTATGTCTGTACAAAGAGCATTAATGCTTAGATGAGTCCCGATTCTCGGTTTGCATACCTGGCAAGCAATCCATCTGATAGCATGCCATGTCATGCATATGAAATCTTAGGGACCAAATGGCGCTCTCATACAACATTAAAACTGTGCAGGCCATAGTCTACAGGAAGGTCACTCACTGCATGTTTCAAACCTATTTTGACTGGCTTAATAGTGTCATGGTTTGCTATACATTTCGGAATCAGCAATCAAAAGTTGCCTTAAAACTATTCTTGTTCTATGCATAAGTCTATGAGCACTTACCCACGTGATAATTAAATGGAATTACGTGGAATTTGTGAATCTCGGTGAAAATGCTCTGGGACGGCAATCCAAAATGTTATACTTGTAACCATGCAGCAATTTGGCATAATTCTACAAGACAATGCGCGTGCAGACATGTGACACCTGACACTTGCACAGATAAAGGGAAGCCAGAAGGTTGCATGTTATTGGCATGCAATTTGTCAAGCCGTTATATAGCTTATGGCAAAGTCTTTCTTGGCAACGCAGAGGCATCAAAGTGCTTCTTTCTTCATCGATCGCTAAATCGATCGATCAATTTACGATTGATCGGATCAGAATAGCTGCGCTGATCCACCCTGCAAGGTGCAACCTCTGGCAACGTGGAGGCAGCAAGCATTCGCAATATCACACTGTCCATATATACAGTGGGTGGTGTCAACATGGCAGACACACTATACTGTATGTACAGTATAGGCCACCTATGCATGCGTATAAAACAAAACGAAGAAAACTCGTGTCACGTGCTTCATTCATAATTCAGGTGGACCGGTGCACTGCAGGGGTGTGGTGCCAAAAGCCGATCTGAACGCCGACGTTCGTGCTAGCCACAAAATCTCGCCAAATCTCGCATGAATTGTTTCAATTCTCCCTAATGGCAGTCACGTTTAAAGGCCATGTGTGAAAACGCAACTTTCACGTTTTCTATTTAGTACACGAGCCAACCATAAATGAATATAATATCACACATCTGGTCATTGATTAATCCCACTTCGACAATCCTTCCCACGTCCTTTATCCGAGTGTATGTATTATTAGGAATGACTGAACATACTTATAGGGCCTATACAACGCAGTTTTCATTTTACATATTTGTTTTGTCCACGACGAAGACAAATGCGTGATGAAAACGATGATTTTTTTCGTGGTGTTAATATACCCTACCTAAATGCAATGTATATAGGAGAAAAAAAACGTATAAAAGTGAACAAAACCGTGGCCAAGTAGGCCTGTGTGGTCTTCAGATAATGTATAAATCTATATGGAAGTGTAATTGGGAGAAAATGTCTATACAATAACTTGCTAAAAAAAATTCTCTCGCGAAAAATTGTTAAATTTGTCTGAATTTTGTCGTAAAATTTCACATAACATGAAGTAATTTTTTAAACAACTCCTAGTCTACGGTATGTATGTAAAAACAGCACAGTGATCTGGCAGTGCAGCATTCTATTAGAAACTGTTGTATAGTCAGTCGTGCATGCGTAAGTGGAGCAGTGATGTGTGGGTGGCCAAATGGAAGAAATGGAAGGTAGGGAAAGTAAAAAGAGAGAAATCGGAGGCAAGAATTTTGGCTCAGTTTGCCAGTTCACCGTTCTTCACCTTCTTCTCTTCTCTCTCTCTCTCTTTCGCACGCGATAACGACTGCATGTCAGGTTGGCAGTGCCAGCTAGACCTCCCATGCAGGAAACTCTGCCACACACGCATATATACGTATATATGTATACAGAGGTACAGTACGTACACAAACACCAACGCACGTCATCACGCACGCACAGCCAGCAATGTGATGATTGGGTTGGGGGCAACGGAAAACAGTATCGTTTTGCGGCCGATTAAACCCACTCTGCAACACGCAATTGAATCGATGCCATTCTCGCGTCCGCGTGACTTTTAATTAAAGGTGACCGATTTAAATTCCAATTAACATTATTCCCAAACACACATTATACTATTACACGCTGCACATCCTCTCATGTCCATCTCACTGGCCGATTCTGTATATAACCTATATATACCGCGTGATTTGAATCAACATAACCACGGCAACAATATCACATGCTCAAAATGTGACTATCAGTAGCTATCCTTTTGCATACCTGCAGCAAGTTGACTAGCTGCAACAACAGCTAGCCAATGTAGGTATTTTAACAATAAGCAAGTTTTACTTTAATTGTAGTGCAGTTGAATTATATTTTCCCCAGAAAAAATGTCAATTAGTTCTTTGATTACGTATTTACAGAAAGTCCAGTTCAAATAGCTTGCATCTAGGAGTTCTGAATTGAACTGTCTGTTCAAATTGATATATTTATGAACAATATGAATTTGGTTAAAATATTTTTAATGCAGAAAATTTGCATGTTGTTAGAACATAAAACTATATATAAATATAATAAATAATATATAATTTTTTTATGGTTACAGAAACTGCTGCATGGTGATACTTATTGCAGGCCTTTCAACATAAGTTTGGAAAGATGGCGACCGGTGACACTTGCATTTCATTGGCTGTTATAAAGTGGGCGGAACAACTACCCGAGTCGAAATTTGAATTCTGTTTTGATTCTTGTAATTCTGTTTTGATTATGTTTTGATTCTTGTGATTGCCGTGAACCTATTTTGATGCTGTTAATTCTTTCTAACACCTATTTTGATGCTGTTAATTCTTTCTAACACCTATTTTGATATTGAAGCCTCTGGTGTCCCTAAAACGGAAGTAACTCAGGTTTCCAGCATCAAACCAGAATCTTGGAATATATTAGGAGCATACAGAACTCAGATTCCATTTTACCTCCGGTGTCCCTAAAATTTAGGGCTTTCAGATCTAAAATGGATTTTTAATTTCGACTCGGGTAGCTGAAGCACTTTAAGCAAAATAGCGGACCGCCCACTTTATCACACGATAAATTTCAACTAATCATGCTTTTGTTAGGCCACACCTATTTCCAAACTTATGTTGAAAGGCCGGTAGCGCATCTTGATGCACAATGAGCAAACCTGTTGTTTAAAAATTACAATCTCTTACCATAATAACAGCCCTTAGTGTCACCAACTAGCTTTTTCAACCCTTCATTTTCTTGCACTGCTTGTCTTTTAACTTTTGAAGATTTCCATGTTGAAGAAAAACTTGTAATTCTGTCTCCAACAACTAATAAACATGCTATTCCTTGGGCAGCCAATTTCAACTAAGTTTTCAGTTGGGGCTACACATTGAATTTGGGTCTAAAAACGCCTATGGCCTTTGCTGAGCACTTGATGAAATACTCCAAGGCCATATAGGTGCAATGCATACAATGGTCCATTTCAAGGAATGGGGGAAGGGTTCAGATGAAGGAATGCCACACGTGAAGGGAGTATATCTTGAAATATTTATTCACATTTAATCTTATAACATACTACTTACTTCAGAGCGCCTTGCATTACTTAGTGGGAGGTGTTTTAATTAATCCAGGTGTTAAGAACTTCGTGCTAGGATTGGTTAGTGCACTTTGTATCGGTCGCTCTCTTGAAGAAGGAACCGGAAATAACACTATATTCTTATTTCCGGTTCCTTCGCACTGCAGCCAATCAGTCAACACCTATTTTGATGAAACATTTCTTACAATGTACCCTTAATTTTGCGACTGAAGCAATGAGACCATAAGAAAATACGATAAAATTGATGTCCTGCACCACCGGAATCCATGTTGTTTTTTTTTAGTTTACAACATAATCTAATCGATTTTTTGGTAACCGAAACTCTATAATCTTGTGTACTAGAATCAAATCTTACAAAACTCCTTATAAAATGAGCATGGAGAGCAGAAGTTTGAAACTTGGCCAAACAAACGAAACGCAGAGCTAGTAAATAAACAGCTAAGTGCTAAAATAAAACCTAGCAGACAGTATAGCATAGACTATATAGGCTGAGCTACGTGTTTTCTGGACGAACCCCAGACGATACGTAAGAGCTGACGTAACGGTTGGCGTAAGAGACGTACTGGACGCAACACTCATTTAATGGCAGCACCAGAACTCGCATGTCAGCTTCAATAAATAATAGGGTTGGCGCGCAATGAGACTAAAATAAATAATCGGTGCCAAAGTGCGCGCGCAACTTGTTTTCACGCAAAGGCAAGCGCAACGTAACAAGAGGCCACGCCCACTGGCAACATAACGACCAACTTTTTTCGTCCCCGTGACGCAAAATCGTTCAATCATGGCGACCGATCGGCTTCGTTTCACTCCAGCGTGTCGATCGATACAGCGATCGATCAATCACAAGTTCAATCACGCAACAAACCGATGACGTACCAGGATCCATCCGCAAACGCCCTCCATCCCAAATTAAAGCTCAACTCCACCCAAATGCTTGCACTTTCACATGCCAACTTATTATCCGCATACACATTTTTGCTGCGTACTGAGAACATACGCAGCCGGCAAAATAAATCTCACAAATCTGATTGGATCATGTTTTCGCAGAAGCCAAAACGAAAAATCCTAGTGCAAATCTCATCTTTATCAGGCCTGCATTTGCCGAAAACAGTGGGCAACATGCACACTGTAATTGGGAAGATTGCAGGACAGTTATTTCATGCAGGGTGTTGTTTTACTCGCCAGTAATTTAATTTATGACCTGCAGGATAATGGGACTATACATTAAAATACAGCATAATGAAAATAGCACTTGAGTGCTGAACATACAGTGTTTACTGAAATCGGTATTCTTTGCTGTATAGATTTTGTACGTTGCAGCTTGGTATTCAAGGAGAATGCTTTCAGTTCAGGTTATTTGAAGACTAACAGCACGTTTCTCATCAACCAATTTATTTTCTATAGTGAAAATTTCATTTCTAAACTAGAAAACGAGAATTGACTGTCAAGGCCTGCAGCAAGTGAAACAACATTTTTTCAAATAAATATAAATTAGAACAAAATTAATCTTAAAATACTTTAGTTTATGTGCTAATTTCCGTTGTGTTTTTATAAAAAAAACTCAGTACGCCAGAGGTAAACCATCAAAAATCTCAATTTGTCAACAAATAAGCTGTAATGGGTTTACCTCTCATCTCTACATGCGACAGTTTATAACTTCCTATTTCTGGGGCCATTTTGTTTTACGTGTATAGTTTACCATTAAGCACCTCCAACCAAACGGAGTCCTTTCCTCTGAAATGCGGACAATGAAACCAGTATATGTTAAATTATCGTAACAGAGGTGTGTGTCGAAGTGTACGTGTTTGTGGCGATCAGTCTGAGTGCCCAAATGATCTAGGTGATGGTCAGATGTATGTATGTGTCCATTTGATTTGGCGATTTGCTTATGGCGAGGTGTCCTAGTGTCAAAATGATCGTATGGCGAGGTGTTTGTGTGTCGAGCTGAATGTGCCGATTTGTGTATGTGTGTGGCGACTTGCTATGTGCCCAAAAGATTTGTGGTCACATGATCTGCCACACCCCTCCCAGGGAAAGATGAAATTTTCGGTTTCAGAGCCGCCATTACGCCAGTACAGTTTTTAAAAAGCGCTCTTCAATTCTTCTCTCAACCCTCTTTTTTTGCTCTAATAAACGACAGGAAAGGGGGAAGGGGAGAGAGCAAGGGGCTCTACCCCTCTTTATCCTCTTGAAATTAGACAGCCCTAGTTTCCTCCCTTGATAATAGCTTTGGTGAATAGGGCCCTAAAAGGTGGAAGGTCATGGACTGGGAGAGAACCAAGAGATTTTTCTTGGTATGCAAAGACTGGAAATATCCGGGCTGGCAAGATAACAAGAACTTTTCTCCCCCCCCCTCTCTTTCTTCTTCTTATTCTTACAAGTGGTGGATTCGGGGATAAAGTGGGCTGTGGGAGTTGACTAACTTCGGAACGAAATCAAAGGGCATGCAGAATAAATATGTATAGAAAACGAGGGGTAAAAGTGCGATAAGGACACTTTTGGGGTTTGTTACCCTCCTTAGGATAGCACAGAACGCTGCTATGTTCAATGTACGTTTACGCACCCTTCTGCGCATGCGTAACGATCGTTAAACTTCTTTGATAAGATTCAATTAGTTGAACGCTGCATTTAATTGGCCATTGTCCACGATCTGTCTCACCTCTTCTCCGAGAGGTCTGTGTTCCTCCTCCATCAGTAATTCAGACCTAATTAATTATTCCAAAATGGTGGCTACAAGGCTAATAGAAATTTCTGCGGTTTTACTTGCGGTTGCGTTGCGGCAACACCGTCTTCGTCTCCAACCATATCCCAAAGGAGGGACAATGGGGAAAGTAGGGACAGTTCAATAAGCATGTCAAGGGATCTTTCTTGTTCTTATAATGATTGTTATTGGTTAGGCTAGCAATTCAACAACGGGGGAAGGAAGTTGTACGAGGTCGCATGCATTTCACGACAGACTGGCCCACATGGAAAGGGTGAGTTTGTTTGTCTTAACACCAGATGGCGACCATTTTCTGACAGCTGGTGTAAGATAAAGCCACATACCTATTCCATGCATAGACTAGTCCGTTTCATTGGACATGCATAATAACGAGTGATTTTAGCTAGTATTATCAACAAAATTGAACCTTACTCAGATTTATAATCTTCGGTTTTTACTTATTTTAACAACAGTGGACCACCACTCTCTCTCATCAACCCCTTCCTCCGATTATGAAAATGAAACCAATCGTAATACGGGTTCAAAGGGTTAAGCCGGATAGTTGCATATCGGATTCGAATTCAATTGAAACTTGATTGAATATATTAAACCAGTTTTCCGGCATGCAACTCAAATGCATGATATACATAAGTAACCTCGCTATTACGTCCATTTTGGAGTTTAATTATGTTTGCCCCGCCCATTTTGTACACAACGATTAGGAGCAATGTCCGGCCGGACTGTTGTTTTTTTCGCCATTTTGCGGACGAGAATCGTAACACGTTCAGTAATTACTTGTTGGGCTTCTTGCTATACAGTACCACCGTCTTTACCCCCAATGTGCAGAATTTCACATATTCGAGCCATTTACAACCGTCAGAACATTTGAATTGTTATAACTGACATGGCTAAAACCTATATAATCTGTCACCTTTGCAAGATACCCAGCTGTCAGGGAAAACGGAATTAATCTCCATTGATTTGCACGTGCAGGGAATTTCAACGTTTTACAAATATTTCAAGAATTCCTTCCGACTTCTTGACCTCGGTTGAATCAGCACACCTATTTGGTTGAAACACATTCAGCTTTAAGTGACCCACCAACAGGTAACTTACGTAGATGGCAAGTATAGCTTACATAATATGGAAAGCAAGGAAATATCAGATTATGCTTCAAGTAACTTATTAAGAGAACAATTTGAGACATACAGGATGGCGCAAAAGTGACTACACTTCACAAATTTCAATAAAATGCAAAACCGTTTCTTTTAAATACGTCGTACAAACTTACACGAATTCACTCCCTTCAAACATTTTCGCATTCATTTTATCTTCACTACTAATTAACATCAATATCTAGTTTTTCTTCACCGTTAGTATATTTTTTAATTGTTAAATGTAAAAGTTCACGAGTCGAAATCAAAATTCTATTTTATATCTGGAAGCCCCAAATTTTTAGGGATACAATACGCAAAATATAATATTACAGTAATTCTGTATGGTCCAAATATATTCCAAGATTCTCTTTTGAATCTGGAGACACGAGTTACTTCCGTTTTAGGATCGAACACTGGTATTCGCGAGGAAAAGACATATAGGCAAAAGAGAATTGGAAAGAAGGATAGGAGGACTGGGATATGTGATGACGTATGTATATAGAATGTAGGGCGAGGACGGAGAAGCGGACAGGATGGGCGTTTGTGTGCGCGTTTGCTTTGGACTATAGCCTAGGTAGCAAGCAGCCAACGGCAAGCAGCAGCAGCAGCAGCAGCAGCACGAACACGATCGATCGCATCGCAAATGATAACATAAACGCAAGAGCGGGCAACGCAGCCGCATTACAACCGCGCGTTGCCCATTAATCTTGGGCGTCGTCACGAGCCGCCACTCACCCCTCCGCCTGCCCTAGCTGCCTTATCACACCCCACACCCCTTCAGGCTGCACAGTCGGTTCGGTTCGGCGTCCTCGTTATCGTTGACGCGGTCACCCTTGTCGGCTGGCTCATCCGGCTCCCCCCTCCCCCCGGCACGCGTCCGTCCGTCCCTCGTCCCGGACCCTCAGCTTTAATAATAATAACGGGGTGCGCAGTTGAGCGCGGTCAACTCATAGGGGAGAATCGCACAAGGTGGAAAGCAGCAAGGGTCCGTCCAATAATCACGTCTCGTTAGCGAACTTTGCTGTCGCAATCAACATTGAGGACATGCGGGGGCGGGATGAAGACGGGTCAAGCCAATCTTGTCAAATGCAGTTCGTGCACTTGGTCGTCGTCTTCTGAGATTGTGGCAGCGTAATTGGCTTATCAAATTGATTGCAACAATACTACAGTATAGGTTACGTAGCCGCTGCATTTGACAATGTGAACAAATGTGAAGAATAATTGCAAACTACTGTGTTGTTAATTCCTATAGGTGAACTATATTGATAACAATTTTGAAATATACAGACACGAATCACATTGCGGACATTCACAAGGAACATGCACTACCATGCCCAATACAAAAACCAGTCAGTTCACTTTCAGTGCATGGTTTTTAATCTCTTCAAAATTTCAACTATGTACTTTTGTAACGGTTCCTGACTATTCTGTTAACTTCTAGCTCTTTGTATAATAAGCGACAACCCTGATCTGCCAACCATGTAAGATTTTTGGTTTCAATCAAGTCACTGACTGATAGCCTACATACTAAGTTTCCACTTATAAATTTTGTCAAATATAAGTAACCAACTGTATTTAACAGAGCATGCACATACCTCACAAATCAATGAAGCTCAGTGTGCCTAATTCTACGGAATTCGGTTAAAAAATAAATTGTAACATAATTAATGCACGCCCCCGCCATCTAAACAAGTTCGGCTTCGTTTGTAGCTTGCGAAATGCACGGTATACCGTTTGCGTATAGCTGCGTTTGTAATCTGGCAGCTGCGGTTGCCGACGTGCCAAAAGACGGGGAGTTAACAACAACAACAAAAAAAAACCATGCCATGTACCATATCTGAAATATGGCGAACCGGAGCCGGCGGTAATTACCTCGGCCGCTTTTACGACACGCATTCGTGCAAGTTTCAGTGGGTGGTGGATAGGGAAGGGAGTTTTCGCTGCTGCTTTTATTGCCGAATTTTACGGGATACGACGTTTCCGCCGACACCTACGCAAGTCACGTGACCCGCCAAAGTGTGCAAATATACGAAACGAGCGCGTGAACAGGTGCGGTTGGTCGGTCGGTCGGTCGATTCAGCGAAAAACGCAGGCGGCGGCGCGGTGCGCCATAGAGTGCTCGTCTCGAACGTAAACACTACGGGCAATAGACAGAATAGACGGATGTGACCGACGACCGAGCCGACCCGAGTCATCATTTGCGCAACACGCTGCCGACTGTTGCGGTCAACCACCGCATGCAGTGCCGTGTCAACCACCGCGCATGCTCACGTCACAAACGCCCTATCTTAGCATTACAATAGTCCTAATGGGGAAGAGCGAGAAAAAAGAACAACAAAGAAAGCGATGGCAATAACAAGTTAACGCACGAACGCGCATTTCTGTCTGCTCGTATCATGTACATAGCACAGCTACAATACAAACTGTATAGAAGGAAGCGATTGGCGCAAATAAAAATGAGTGGTGGCCAAAAATGACAACATTTTCTTTATACGAATAAAATCGACACAGACTTTAGAATCTCAAAATATAGCCCATACACTGACTCACTGTCTTCAAGAGATACAGTAGAGTCCATGTTATCCGATGCTCCGTGTTAACCGAGTAATTCAAATCAAAATGCAGTCTATCCGTGCTGCTTTCATGCAATGTGTGCCCCAGGATGGATTCCCATGGTGTATGAAAACATACCTTTAACCACCAGAGGGAGTTTTTCACGGCGGCATGGCGTGTGTGTGTGTGTCTTATGTGTGTGTAGTTGCTGGCAAGTGTGAACAGAAAGGCGACAACGGAAATGAAACATCCACAGTGTATTGAATGAGCCAGACGGACCTATAGTATAAAGTATATAAGGGTCGGTGCACCTGCCCAGTGCGCACTCCTGCACTTGCAAACAAGAAAGTTTGCCATCTTGGCTATATACAGTATATAGGCCTAACTTTTCACTTGACAGCATACAGAAGCATAAACCATGAAAGAGCTAGGCTAATCCATTATAATAGCCAATCTGAGAAAGTTGAACCAATGGCTAAAAGCATAGCATACATTTCCACATGCATGTTTGCTGTGTCTGTAGCGACCATGCATGTCCCCAAATTAACACTCATTTTCTTTTATTATATCCTAAAACAAGTTATTGAACCAGTATGCATGAATGCAACATAAAAAAACAGCTGCTATTTGTAAGCTAACGAAGTGGTCAGGTGTACGAACATATGCGATTTCAAATGTTGAGTAATGAATCGTATGCAAAGTTCAAAACATATTTCATTATCTACAACAATACAAAGTACTGTATGCGAGTATAGGCCACTGCATATCGCTCTTTCTGCAATATAAGTACTATTTCATTTCGAACTTTGCTGCCCACACATGTAACTTTTTTGCTCAATTTGCCTGTGTTCTCATGACCAGAATTAACTGCTTTTCACTTACAGTCCACATGTGATTTTTCTGATGTTGTGCACGTTCAGGGCTTGCCCATTTATTGTGAAAAGAATGAGAAGAGGGAGGAAAGGGTATGAAAGAAAAGTATGCGACATTGATAACGACCGCAGATCTTTGAAGGAGCGACCCACGGCAGCGCCCCCTGGTGCGTCACCGGAGTCTGCACAGTAGGTTGCTGCGGCGCAGTCAAGGGCGTGGGCGTATCGATGCAGATAAACAGGAAAAAATGCAACTTGTAGTAAAAAAAGAAGACGTTGCCTCTTTCGCCTCCATCTCCATGTCATGCTCACAACTTTAAGAACACTGGTCTTACATTATCTTTCCCAAGGGGAATTGGGCAAAGTCAAACTAGAATGTGCCAAACTTATAGTTCAAACGCGGTTTTGCGCATAGGCCTTTGTTTTTACAACGCATTTGCTTTGATTGATATCCAGCAAATGCTGCCCAATTAGTTCTACACGTGCACAGTCGGCTCAACTTTCGTCTCCACAAGCAAAGAATAAAATACATATAATGTATTGTATGTACCTAGGCCATAGCTCGCATTTAATTTTAGTTTGCCGAGGTTCAACGTACGACACTTTGCATTTTTCAATCGCAATCAATTTAAAGCTACGGTATAGTCCTCTCCTTCTCCAGGAAACTAATGGCACACCATGTCGTGTATTTTTGTCTAGCTTTGTGTCACGGTGTCCCGTGTGTGACGTCATTCCAAGGGATTTGGTGGTGACGCGGCAAACTATATTTGTATTTGTACAGGATGCGTATTTGCCAATCGTGTATGCGGATAGCAAACTGCGAGAATTAGAAACAAGGTAAAACGCTTCAAAGTTTTCAGCTTTGGAAACATTAATCGCAAAAACTAATTGAAGCAGGCGAAATCCAGTAATTACATTAATAGAAAGCACTTTACATTGTATAGGCCAATAGTTTGAATTCTTGTAGCTTACCAGGAATAAATATCTCGATACGCTGTATTTTGCAATATAATTTCGTTTACGAGGCCTGTAACTTTTAAATTGGCAATGTTTCAATACGTACTTTTGTTTATTTAATTGAGACTCGATCCACATTAAAGGCTTTGGGAGTCCTGGCAAGTGGGATCATCAAATCAACAATAACATGTGCTCACCTGCAAGGCAAGGCTATAGCTCGAATTTCTAACTGTTGGGATGGACACAAAGTAGCAATAATTAACTTTATTGTCGTCTACAATTGCTGATGACAGCAATAACAACAGGTTACACGTCATTTCATCGCGGGAAATTCACCGCGGACAGTTTCACCGCATAACAACTTCACCGCGGACAGTTTCACCGCATAACAACTTCACCGCGGTAAGCTTCACTGCATGACAACTTCAACGCATAACAATTTCACCGCAATTTAAATGATTAAAAACATGTCATCCCATATACACAAAAGAAAAATCGTAGATAGGTCGCGTAACAATTTTGGCTGGAAATTTCACCAGAATTGCGAAACTGGCCCTAGCCAAAGCAAAGCATTCAAATTAAAAAAATTGATATTTAACATCCAATGCGATTTTTTTTTAAACTTTTATTTTGTTTTGATCGATATGTGTGGCGGGTGGTGATTGCATTTACTGAAGAGCTCGAGTAATATTCCTCCATCTTTAATACGCTGGCTGAGCACTTTGATCTTTAGTTTTCCATGATGCATTTAACCGAAGAAATTTGGTAAATAAATCAAAATTTTAAGAATTATGGCGGAACAAACGTGTTGCATGTCATTTATTAATGACATTTTAAAAATACTATTGGATGCTTCGAATTGGCTAGGGGCAGTTTCGCAATTCTGGTGAAATTTCCTACTAAAAAGTGTTACGCGACCTATCTACGGTTTTTCCTTTATGTATACGGGATTGAATGTTTTTAATCATTTAAACTGTGGTGAAATTGTTATGCGGTGAAGTTGTCATGCGGTGAAGTTTACTGCGGTGAAATGACCATGGTGAAACCGTCCGCGGTGAATTTTCCGCGGTGAAATGACTAACTAGACACCATAAAAACATTGTTACGAACTCCATGCATGCATATACAGGTTGAAGCATAAGTAACGCCTGATTGAGATTTACCTGCAAACGGTTGTAGATAGGTAGTTGAATGTGAAGAGGTAAAGTGATCAGCAGTAATGGGCGCTTTTGGTACACCAACCGGAAGTGACCGTGGACAAGAGCGTCAAGGTCAGCACATATCTCGCTCGCAAACTGAAGGGGCAGCAACATGATATATCATCTATGGAAGCTAGATGAGCAGCAAAGCCTGCATTTAACTTCACATGAGTGCTGATCATGCACTTTACCTCTTCACATTCAACTTCCTATATCTGTACTGTCTGCAAGTAAATCTCAATCGGCGTTCTTGTGCCTCAACCATGTATGCCAAGTTATATGACAAATTCTTGACATACGTTATGTATTATGCATTTCAGTCAGTCTTCAGCCTTGCAAATATATCATAACATGAAAAAAGGAGATGCCAAGCATGCCAACAAGGAATTAGTATGAATTTTGCAGTTGGAGGCATCAACTTTAAAAGATCCAGTTTATTTGGACGGAAGTGAGCATTGAAACTGCATGGTCTGAAATGTCACACGCCGACTACTCCCCGCCCTTTTGTTCGTCGTTTTTCTTTCTGCCTTTTTTTACATTTCTTTCTCCATTATTACGACCAACAACCAACCAAACCGCTGTGCGCTATGCCCGAAAAAGGAAATAGCGATCGCAATCAGTGAGGAACAGAAACAGGAACGGGAACCACACAATCCGCACACTTCCTATGTTTTTTTTTATTATTATTCGCGTTGGGAGGCGAGGGAGTATAGCGGATATGACGTCAGAGGAAGTATAATCTTCCTTAGGCAAAGTTTGGGAGAACGTCAATCTGAACAGAGCTTATTTCGATCACCTGAATCCACTCTGAACCTAAATAAAGCAAAACCTGTGAAATGCGCAACGTTTCGGTAGATATATAGAATTCTTTTATGATCAGATAACAATTTCTTATTTATCGAAATGTATTCGAAATTCATGAAGAGTATACTATATCCCAAATGTTTTGTTTGTTCCAAAAATGTTCAACAGATGGCCGCTCAAATCTTTAGTGCTTTGGCACATAATTTTAACGGCATAAGCTCTCAAGATAAGCTCAAAAAATGCAGTGCCAAATTGCAATTTAGTATAGGACTTATACTGTTATTAGGACAAATGCAGTTGTTCCAATAAGGCTATAGAAAACTTGCGTCCACATGCGGTATACACGTGCCTTGAATGCAATAAATTAATAAAGCATATGTCAGCTATAACTATATACAAGTACTTGCCTACTATATTATACATATATGCTGTATTAATTGCACGTAAGTGTGTTATATAGGAATTTTCACAAGAGTTGAATTAGTGCAAACGGTAAATGTTTCACTTTGCATGGCCGGGTGAGGTGGGATTTAAACTTTTATCGCAATTTTGCACCCCGGCCCTGGATTAGAGCGAAAATACCACTCTTTTGTTTTGTTATCTTTCCAGCCAACGAAATATGTTTGCGGTGTGCCACGTACGTCACATTCGCTGCAAATTTCATGGTATATAATATACCTTTGCCATGGCACCAACAAAAATTGTCAATTGCGATCTGCCGCCGCAGTTTCACCACAGCACTGTGGGTTTAACCCCATTTACTCAGCTGCAGGTGTTCGGCACGATCATTATGTTGACGTTATGCTGTGTATAGTATATTGCCAATTTTTGTTGATCAACCTTCAAATGCGTTAAAAGTATAGCAAAATAAGCTGAAGCAAACGTGCAGCACGACACTATTGGCAATTCCTTGCTCTGACAAACCCTGAAACTTGTTTGACCAACCAAGTATAACCCGCATGAAAACAGATAGATTCCTGTAAAATGGCCCAATTAATCAGACGTGTTTTCTCTGCTGCAAAACGTTGCGTGTAAGAATAGCCTATATCCATATAACAAACGCGTGACGTTACGATACGAGACAAGGAAAGCTTACGTCCGTATAATGAGCGATTCGGTTCTGTTCGGATAATAATGAGGCGCGTTGCGTTCGGTGGCATCAAGTCGGTTAATCGATGCTGAGGCCATGGGCGTCTTTTATAATGGGCGGTGTATGTCGGTTGGCGTACCGCCAAAACGGATTTTACGAGCGGTAAACCCCGGCAGACCTTGCCTTCCTCCCTCATCAACCAGCCGACCCCTTTCGTTTGGTTTCGCTGCCGCTCCGCAAACGAAACCTTAAACTCGTTTTGATGCTCGTAGTTCTACGAGACAAAACAGGAAAAGGGGCAAGCAATAACAACAACAACCAAACAAAAAAAACACGTTATATCGGCACCGATTGTCGGCAGC
>WWPM01015905.1:0-17053 GCA_023279145.1 Glomeris maerens | reverse complement strand
TCTTTCGCATTTGATTCCAATTACATGGATGGGTTACCAATGAAATTCTCTTCCTCCTTCAACAAGGGAACCAAAATATGATCTCTGGTATATGTATTTGCATACCAACCCTTAGAATTGAGAATCCTCTTTATTTTTATTGACCCCCCCCCCTTTCCCCAGTTTGCGAATTTTTTTTACATGTTCATGCAGCTCTTTTTATCTCATCCAAACCAAAAGAAATAGAGAGAGAGAAAAATATGGCCTGTGCACAAACCACTTTTGCAGAAAAACACGGCGAACGCGACGCGACCGATCGCCGCCGTGGGCTTCTAAAAGGCTTCTCGGGCGAAGGACAAGTCACGTGCAGTTTTCCAAGAGTCTCTCCTCTGGCTCCTCCCCAGTGGCGTCTTCAGGACGGAATAAGTTGGGACTAAAAAGCGATGTCCAAGCTGCGCGGCTCTCGCAACCACTTTTCGCCGGCCGGCCGACGCGAGCTGCTGCGGCGAACGCGGAACAGTGCGCCCAAGAGGCTAGAAAAAAACGATAAACCTTTTTTTTAATTATATGCGATCTTAACTCGGCAAAGGAGAGGTGTAATGGAAGTGTTGTACTTTCCCAAGCATTCTTTACTTGGACGGAGACGGAACCTCGCGAAGTTGCTGGGGTTTCTTCCCGCGCGAGGACACGTTGTGCGCGTGCCGCGTGTGATGGTGATTTTCTTTCCACTCGTGCGTGAGTGTGTGGAGGCGGCGAAGTCTGCCAGACTGGCTGCCAAAAAAGACAGTTGTGTGCTGCTGAATGGAATTGTGTGGGATAATGTTTATACACTTTCCAGTTTTGTTTTAATTTTTTTCCCCTGTATTTTTTCTTCCCTATTTTATTTCTTCAAAAAATCCGGCTTTTGTACTCGTACTCACCAAACTTCTACCTGGATCTCTTCGTGGATTGCATTTTAAGGTGAACTGACAATGTATTCTTTCATTTTTTGCACACACAAAAAAAATTGAGTAATGTATAAAACACATTTGCGCCTGAAATCCCACCAAGTTTCAGAATTGTAGAAAAAACAGTTTCTAAGTTATTAGTTATAAAAGTTTTACCAAATAGGAGGTCCATAACGCAGGTGGACCTTCCACCTGAACGACCCCTGTCAATTTAAGCCACGCCCTCTTTTAGGCCGCCATTGCGATCATCGGAACAGTCTATTGTCTAGAAGAGGGTTCAGTTTTTCCAAACTTCTGCACACATTTTCTTTTTTCTCATGTCATCTTTTGCAAAAGAAAATTTTGAAGTTTCAAGCGTGTTGTTAAACCTTGTCAGTTCACCTTTGACAGTTTCTACAGTACAATAGTTAGGGTATGAATAAACTTCATTCAACATGTACCGCGTCTTGGAAAACAAAATTAGTCGTTTGACTAAAATGTAACTTAATTTATTGAATATTGATGTGATTTTCCCCAACTTTTTCAGTTGTTGACAAGGAAATTTGCAGTGACGTGTCATAAATACTTGGAGTAATTATATGATCATCAAACATTGAAACAAATTGGGTATCGAATTTCATGTTTCAAAAGACTTTAAGGGTCCAAGTTCATTGTATACCGAAGTTGGAATGAACTGAATGAGAGAATAGTCTGAACTTTATTCATACCCGAGTACATATACGATGATTGAATTGGACCTGATTGAAACTTACACAGACGTCATTTTTTGAAATGGACGACCTCCTACAGAAGATCCTCTCCACCAAGTTGTGTACATATAAAAGCAGCGAAGAGAGCGGCGATCGAGAGAAGACAGTAAACTTTGTACAGTTTTACAGAACGACAGAGAGAGAAAAAGTGAACGAGTGTTGTGTGTAATGATAACTATTAATTAACATTGGCCCAAATTCATCAATGTGGGAGTTTTCATTCTGGTTATCACTTCTGTTGGATTCACACTTTGTACATTTTGGGTTCTCGCGCAGTAGGGCCTGTACTGTTCATAATTTGTTGTCCATATACTTCGTGCGTTTAACCCCTCCCCCCCATAGTTATTTTTGTATACATTTTCTCATTGCGATACTGGCAATTTTTACTTTTCATGGAAGTGGTATGAAAAAAACGAGAGAGAAAAAACAACGAAGACACTGAAGCAGCTGAAATGTTAGAAATGTCAATATTGTCTGCATTCAGTCTGAACCAAACTACTAATCAGATCCCTCCAAAACCAGTTTATGATTTGTTAATAAACCTGGGTGAAAAGAAATTTCGATTAAGTAAGTAATATTAAATTATTTTTGAAACGTAAATAGGAACATGTATTGTAGACAGAAGCAGAAAGCTCGTAATTTTCCTAATGCTTAACAGGTTTACAGAAATAATGATCTATATTCAAGTTATAACTAGACTATATTCCATTACAATTTCATCTAACTTAACCCATTTAAGTCCAAGGTTACAATTAAAAATAACAACATTTCATTTCATTCAAACCATTTTCTGCACAACTACTGTTTCGAAAACGTAATTCCAGGCATAAATGGGTAAAATTGAGATAATCTGCATGAAGCTGGAATTTTAAGTCCCAACAAGCCCTAATGGGTTAAAACCAAGAAGTTCCCAATGTACTCAGGTGAGAACACATTTTTTTAAATATGTACCTGCCTAAGTACATTGGGAACTAACGAGTTAAAGAGTTATTCGTTTACATCTGTGGCTGCAAGAATACATTTCCTTTTGTGGGATTACATATTTAGTTGATAAAAGCCCTATAATGTGCTGCACTGGAAATGTTTGGGTGTCAAGTGCAGAACAACTTCATGTTGATGTGTAGTACCAAAGCCAGGTTCCTCTGGGCGAGTTTAATTGCATTTGATGTGGGGTCCAAGTTTACAATTATGTATAACACTCGTATTTAGGATGCATAATTTTTCATATTATTTTGTGTGCAAGATTTTAGGACCTTTTAATTTGGGATCTGTTTTTTAAATCTGGAATTTTTACATGTATTCAGACTAAACATGTAGCCAGATTGTTAATTGTAATCATTAATGTGGTAATAATGAAATTTGTAAACAAAAATATGGTTTTGGAGTTAATCAAGACTGAATGCAGCCACTAGTGATCAGAAAAGGTTGTAGAGAATAACTTAATTTATGTGCTATGCAACTACATCTATCTTTATGAACAAACGAGACAAAACAAAGACCAGCAGCTGCATGGGGGTTTTTTCTTCGTTAAATTCCGCACTTTTCAAAATGGTGGATTTTTAAGAATACAAAAACCTTCAAAGGGATCGTTCGCTTTTAATAATTCCCTGAAGATTAAAAAAAAAACAAAGAAAACAAGAAAAAACAAAGGATGTAGATCGGGTAATTTAGATGTAAAAAAAAGAAAACAAACGATGTGTTAGAAAAGTCGATTTTTGTAGCCGGAAAGAAGATTTTTCTTCTTCTTTTCCTTGTGAAACTGAAAAAAAATGGGGAGATAAATGCCTAATAACAGTCCTCTCCTCACTCTATCCCTATGTCTCTTTCTCTCTCTCTCTCTCTCTCTAGCAAACGTTCAATAATTATGGAGAATTAAACAAGAAATACCAGTTCTCGTTTGTGTATAGGCTGTTATATAAGAAATAATTAAAATGTTCACTGGGAGAATATTAACTGTGAAAGAATTCAGAGAAAATTAATTCGCAGCGTATATTAAGTATATAATAAGATATACTACTGTCATCATCCTCCCATGTTTAACAATTTGCGTCCAAGTGTAAAAAAAGATATAAATTAAGATGCCGAAATGTTCCCACAAACAAACGAGAAATGTGGGGGCTTTACACGACAAACATGATGCAGCACTGCTCCAGTGAATGTATTCACTTCTAAAATAAAATAAAGAAAAATTGCGTGGAAAAAGTGCACTCATTTCTGGCGAAAACTACAGTTTTTATATTCCAAAAATTTCAGCTTTAAGTGAAATAACTGCGCAGTTTGTTCCGTAACATGGGTTTGTAAAAAAAAAAACAACAGCAAGTTTTTCTAAGGGCAGGTTTGGACTAAATAGTAAATGATCTATGCTTTATTAACTGTCCAAATACACAATTTATATTGATTGGACCAATTGAATGGTGGACCAACCAGCTTATTGTCCTTCAGTTCAAACCCAAATAACAGCTGAATAGATTGCCCATATGTCTTTATTTTATAATCAAGATAATCATGATTGTCTTTAAATTAGAGTTCCCATCCTGATTTTTCCTGAACTTTTGTAAAAGTTTATGATCAGGATGAACATTATGCACGAAATTATACTTGTGTTTTAGTTTTATCTCTTCATTTTCAGGTAGATTCTATTATTTCAGTATTTATGCGTTCATCTAAATTGCTTTGTGTTGATCGAATTCAAATGTTTTGTTTGTTTTCAGGCTATAATTGGTTTTTAATTAATATATGTAAGTGGGAAGTCTTTATCGAGAAAAATATTCCAAAGATTGAACAAACATGCCCTTGAAGTTCCTTGACCTTCTGAATACTAATTCGCAAACGAAATTGAGCTAGCGCTTACAGTTTTCTGAGATATTTATGGTTTTCACTCAACAAGGGTTATCACATGTAGCAGACGACGTTTATTTTTGCCATGGGAACCGTTCGATGTTGAATAATTGTCATTCAAACTCATCACTGTTATTCTCGATGCACAGGAGATTAATTCCACTCAACATTTAGCTTTGGAAGCGTTATATTTTTGCTGAGAATTATAATTATTCATTAAGGAATTATACTTTGTGGGGGGGGGGGGGTCAATCGGCGGTTTCCAAATGGGCGTACTGCTCGTTGGCAGAGGTGAACTGTCGCGTTCCGGTTCGACCCCACAGTATTCTTGCGCGAGTAGAATTGCGGTGCAATATCGCATGACGTCATTGCACGTACATAATGGAAGCGAGGAGATAATAATATTGCGCGCAATACGACCACCCTGCAATATATTCTCGCACGGTGCTCAGTTGCGTATCTTCGATTTGAAACTGAGTTGTAGCTGCTTCTGGCGTGCTCACCTCATTATTACAACTAAAAATGAGTCAAAGAAGGCAATTTGAAGACAGCGATGGTAAATTAACGTTCCTTTAATGTTTTTTCCCATGTTATTCGCGTCGTTTCGTTTTAAGTTGCTATTGTAATCGTGTGTAAATCATTTGCAATATATATGGAGGCCCTTTGAAAACGTGTATTTTATAATTGATTATTGTTTTTTTTAAATAAAAGGGGATAGAGGTCCGAGGAAGAGGAGGAAACTGAACTCGGAGCCCATGGAAATTGAAGATAGGCTGGAATCTCTCATAATGAGAGTTGGAGAAAAAGTAAATTCATCTAACTGTGACGAATAAATATGTTCAATTTAGATTTTATGCTCATTATAATTTTGTTGTTTAATTCCTAAGAGCACTTCTTCACTTGAAAGTAACTTGGAGGGTTTGGCCGGTGTCCTGGAAGCCGATTTGCCCAATTACAAAAATAAAATCCTATGGATATTAGGAGATTGGTAAGCAATTAATTATATATTGTAAATTTAATTCACTTCACAATTTGTTTTTTAATTTTGTGCAGTGCAACTAAGATGCCAGAGAAAACAACGGTGTACACTACTCTTGTTGGCTTACTCAATGCGAAAAACTACAATTGTGGTGGAGAAGTGAGTTTCAAATGTGAACTAGCAATGTAATACTACATCCAACTGGTTTTTACTAGAGTCAAAAAGTATGTTGCCCTTGATCATAACTCGGAAAATATACAAAACAAAATTTTAAACTAATTTTTATTGGATTCCACGTTTCAAAGTATACATTTCTACGTAATCACATGGTCAGATGTTTGCATTTCCTGTCCCTTGGGATAAATTTTGAAATCCCTTTTTCAAAACAACTTCCTTCATCTAATCATCCGAGTGGAATCCTTCGTCTACCCTTTGGGATTTAGTACTTTCCGAATTGTTTATATGTTATGTATAGCCACCTGAAGCTTTTTAAATGAGTTGTTCTTTTATTTGCCAGTTTGTGGAGTTGATGGTTCGCAATTTGAAAGATGCCATCAAGTTGTACGAGTTTGAGAACGCGAGGATAATGGTAAGTATAGATTGTGTAGTTTATGTCCCGATTGCAATCAAAATGAAATAACTGGGGGTAATGAAGACTCAATAGACATAGATGAAGTTAAATATAAAAAGCACGTTCCTTGTTACGACACTATCCAAATTGCTCTAAAAAAACAAATTTCCATTTTTTCGCATGAACTTTACACTTTTTCATATTTATAACTATTCTCCGTATAAATAGGTTCAGTAAGCCTTTTGAACGTGAATAATCTATGATTTTCTACCATTCAATTCAAGTTGGTTACTTTTAATAATCTAACGTAATGAATTTTGATCTGCCCTGTGTTATAAAGTAAGAATACTTTCCAATATGACCGTAATCCCGATCCGTCAAGGTGCGGTTTCTCGCTGATCTCGTCAACTGCCACGTCATCTCGGCCGGTTCGTTTCTGAATTTGCTGGATAACATGGCCGAAGTTAGCCAAGAGGAGAATATTCCCCAGGTAGTGCTACTCATTAACATTGGGTAATTCCAGATTAAGGCCGACATTTGGTTTCTTTTTTCCTTTCCAAATTGGCACGTTTAGGCTAGATCCGATTGGTACGTGTACACGGTTCTCAGCGCGCTGCCCTGGGTAAGTCAAGAAATCTTTTTCCTACATCTATTTCCTACATTTCTATTGTAAATCGGATTAGGTTGGACGAGAGCTTTACGAGAAGAAAGAACAAGAGTTGGATCGACTGCTGGCCGTCGTCGATGTTTACCTCAGGTGAATAATAGAGAATAATGAGAAGAAACAGGATAATGTTAATAATCACGAGGAGGATAGTAAGAATAAGAAGGAAAACGGGGAATTTTAAGGCAATCCATACTATTTCCCATCTACTGAAGAATTGTAATACGTATTAGTTTTTGTGGAGTCAATAGAATGTAGTTCTAATAGGATCTAAGGCTAGGAAGAGCCCATTCATTAACCTGGGCCACATTCCTGGCCAAAATATCGACTCCCCAATTGGTCCTTTGTTACAAGAGGCGTGTATTTATGAAGTTTCGAAAGTCAGGGGAAATATGAACTAGTCAGGGAATTCAAAAGTGAAAAATCAGTGGCAACTGACTATTATACATAATTTGATTGTGTTGCCACTTCTCCATTTCACACGCGTGTTGCAGCAAGAGACGTAAGAATCACACGGGAGCCCTGCGAGTCTTCTCGTCCGATCACCCGCATCCGCAGGAAGAGGCAAGGGCACCCGTCACTTGCACTTAACACCGCGGAAACATCCGCAGCTATTTTTCCTGATTTCCTTTTCTTGTAAAGTACCTTGATTGCCTGTGGGCGCAAGTGAAGAAGCTGCGCAACGACAAATGGCAGGAGAAGTACATCCTGAGGCCGTACCTCGCTTTCGACGGCGTGCTGTGCGAGGCCCTTCAGCACAACCTGCCCCAAGTCGTGCCGCCGCCTCACCAAGACGACTGCTCCTACCCGTACCCTTTCGCCGTGTTCCGCCTCTTCGACTACACCGATTGCCCCGAGGTCTCTTTTAAACCCGTGTATACTTTCTTTTATCCGTCAATAAATTAACATTGAATCCGAATTAACCGCAGGGTCCCATCCTTCCCGGGGCTCATTCCATCGAGAGGTTTCTCGTCGAGGAACATCTGTATCGCATCATTTGCCAGCATATTACCGAAAGGAAAGATTGGTACTTGTTTTTTTTTTTCGTTATTGCGATAATTAAGTCGAATTCAGAAAAATATCCAATCACCTAAGCGTAGGTTCAAATGCATAAAGACATTACACGTGTTTCGGCTCGTTGACTTAACTGTCATAATTTCTATTATTATAAATTTCAGTGCGGTTCAATTGTTAAGTTTTCCCGGCAAGAATAAAATCCCTCTGGATTACGTGATCGTGGAGGCAAGTGGCGAAGAATTTGCCCGTCTCGTGTCGATCGCGGATTTATTTTCTTGTGTTTGCGTAGGTGGTGTTTTCAGGGCTGTTCAATATGCCCGTGCCTCAGTTCATCGAAATAGCTTACGGCACGTTGCTGATCGAACTGTGCAAGTTGCAGCCGAGCACGATGCCGCAAGTTGTATCCTTTCGTGTGCCGCTAGAAATAACGGCTTTCGGTTTGCCAGAGCTGTACTACCTTAATCTTTGACAAAATAATAGCTGGCTTTGGCTACGGAGCTGCTTTATCAGAGAATCGACACCATGAACACGTCTTGTTTCGACAGGTAAAATGGGAATTTACTACGAGACCAGCTCACTCTTGCTTTCATATACTTTCAAATACTTTTTTATGTCGGACGTTTCAGTGTTTTCCTATATTTCATGAATTTCAATGCTTACGTTTCCCGTTGTATACGTATGCAAACTGTTTACGATTGCAAATTATTTAAAAGTGATTACAATTTTTATTACGAACGAATGAAATGCTGATAAACGAATGCAAAGTTTGAAAAATGGCTGCAAGTTCATCGAATTAATGCAATTTCCTAAACGACTGCAATCTTTGAACGAATTAATGCAGTTTTTGAACAAATTAACGCAATCTTTGAGCACAGTAATGCAATCTTCGAGTAAACTAATGTTAAATGTTTGCAGATTCGTCAATTGGTTCTCGTTTCACCTGAGCAACTTCCAGTTCCGGTGGAGTTGGGAGGATTGGGCCTACTGCCTCGAACTGGACCCCGAGCACCCGAAAGTGAAATTCGTGCGCGAAGTCCTCTACAAGTGCTTGCGGTTGTCGTACCACCAGCGCATGGTGGACATCATGCCGCCGGCTTTCGAGCCGCTCATCCCCATCAAGCCGCGCCCAACGTACAAATACGAAGGTGAAAGCGCAGGTACGTGCTCAGACATTACATTATTTTGCCCCCTTTTTCATAACTCTCATTTCTTGATAATCTACTATTCGAGTTATGTACTCGTATATGTATCAAGATTCTAGATCCGATTCTAACTAATAACTTGGAAACATTAATATCTAAAATGCCGATACTTTGGTGGGACGTCTTTATAATGGACACTGCACATTTGGATTCCATGTTGTTTTTATAAGTATACGCATATGTTACATTTAAATCGATTTAATAGCTAATGTTATTAGGAAATACGTACCCGATACCGTTGTCCCCATTTGGCTCGTCGGCAACTTCAAAACTTCCTCTCCGTTAACCGACGCGTGACGTATTTACAAAATTGCGTACGTTAAAAACTCGTTACGTTAAAACCGATTCGGTTATTTTAACTAACTAAGTGCGATTCAGTTGTTAGGCTGGTGATATTTGTTGTTGAAGAAGTTGAGCACGAAATCACGCCACAGCGTGTCGTAGTTCTTGACGGCTCTGGGGCCTTCTCCGTTGCCCACGTGATTGTCCTGCCCAATGTCGTTATGGATAACCTCCTGTTGGTGGTCTGGGTGTCTCTGGGGCACTTTGTCATCGTGATTGTTGTTTTCTTGCTGCTGGAAATTATTTTGGTGTTGTTCGTTGTTGACTTGCTGCGGAGGAATTTTCGGTTCAAAGT
Source organism: Glomeris maerens (assembly GCA_023279145.1). Taxonomy (NCBI): domain Eukaryota; kingdom Metazoa; phylum Arthropoda; class Diplopoda; order Glomerida; family Glomeridae; genus Glomeris; species Glomeris maerens. The sequence goes on along the minus strand of WWPM01015905.1, from coordinate 7,470 downwards.
GTTGAACGTCATCAACACCCGGCTGCTGAATTTGCGGTGGCGGACCCTGCAACTGTTGGGGCTCAACCTGCTGGTGGTACCCATCGTTGTTGATACCGTTCTGTTGGTGCCCTTGGGCCTGGTTATTAGCAGCGTATCCATCTTGGTTTTGGACCGGGCCGTTGCCGGAATCGTAGTTTTCCCCGGAAATGCCCTGTTCCACCGAGTAACTGTAGTCTCCTCCACCGTTCGTGTTGTAGTTGTAACTGCTTGTCTGGCCGTAATTGTAGTTGTTGTAGTTGTAGTTGTTGTTTGAGATTTCACCACTGTACTGATACGAGGAGGATTCTCCGGACCCGTAACCGTTGTAGTTGTCGTTGTTACGGTAGCCCGAGTTCTGGTAATTCATTCCTCCATCGTTGTTGTTGTTGTTGTTGTTGTTGTTATTGTTATTGTAGTTCACCCCGTAACTGTAGGAAGCCGAGTTCGATTGGGGCCCATTGCCGTTGCCCCCGTACTTGTACGACGTTTCTCCTCCTTGATACGGGCCGTAACCCGCGAACATGGCGGGACGGTAGACGGGCCGCATCATCATCTTGTAACCCTGGTTAGGGCCCCTTGCACCGTATCCTCCTCCTCCTCTTCCTTTTCCCTTCAACATGTTTTTCATCATGGTCACTATGAACATGGTTTCGCTGGGCATCGAGTCCAGAACCGCATCGGCGTTCGAAGAGCCCGTCGGTGTCCATTGCTTCGAAGACACCTGGGAAATGCGCTTATTAGTTGGGTTTACGGGTAATTCAGTTATAGTGAGCTGACTGGCTAAGATAGTTGTCAATTATGTAATTGCGTGCGTTCACACACACTGAATCGTAAAGGTGACCTGACAAGGTTTTGTATAACATACCCTGAAAATGACGCAGTAGAACAATCACCACAAAATAAGGAAACTACTTTTTGGAATTTTTTTTAATAAAATTATCTTACGAGATATTGGGAGACAAATCGGAGTAAAGAGTGAAATGTTTGCACATGCGCAGTTGAGTTGATGACGTCACTCAATGACGTCGACTCCAAGTATGGAAAGCCTACTTGCTCAAACCAGTTTTGTGCATTTTTCAGTAGGCCTTATTGCAGTTGTTGTGTTTCTGATTGTAAAAACACGGAGCATTTTACTGCTACGGATGGCACCCATACATGTAGAAATCTGACACTTGGCAGGTGTATCCCCCTATCTACACCTGCTACCTGTCACTCCACTGTAGCAGATTCAACTGCTCACAGTTTGAAAACGGCTACGCAGAAAAATCTGAAAATTTGCAGGAACCTTTCCACATTATGTGGAATATATTTCCTTCAAATTTCATGAATGTTAAAAATGTTGAAAATTGCCATGTCAGGTCACCTTTAAGATATTTTCAATCAGAAAATACAGGAATATCTTATTGGATGACGTCACTCGGTTACTTTATTATGTAGGAGATGGTGAGCAGAACTTAAAACACATTTTGAACTTACAGAGGTTATTTTAATCGGTCCCACCTTACAGAGTTGAATTAATAATTTCCTTAAAAAAATCCAAATGAAGTCGTACTAGTAGTTTTATTTTGTTGTGATTGTTCTTCAGTGTACATTAGAAAACTTTGTCGATTCGCATTTGATATTTTACCTGGTTGGTATCGTTGCTCCGCGTGATCGTGCTCTGCGTTTGCGCCGCGCTTGCGTCTTGCGATTGCTGATGAGGGTAGAGGATCTGAGGTCCAGGCACTCTTATAGGACTGGTCATTGTACCATCAGCCTACGATTAAGTCCAAAATTACCAAGTTTATAGTCATTATTATTATGTAGGAAGTTCCAATGTTTGTGCCCGGCTGCATCGCGAGCCGCGTAGGAGTAATGAGTGGCATTATTAGTGCAGCCATGAATGGTTTCCCTGTATCATCATCATCATCATCATCACAACCATCATCGTCATCATTCATTCATTCTTTAATAGAGAATGTTGGTTTTGAAATGTAAAAAGTAGGTCGTGAAACTTGGGAACTGAATATTTGTGTAAACTTTACGAATGCAGCTAGAGCTTAAAAGACCGGAACAGCTAGCCAAACAACATTTTGTTTGCATTTTTCACGCATGAGATATGGAAGTAATGTCTTCAAGTTTTACGTATTATTTCCTCCCCCAAATAACACAAGGAAAATCCAATATTTGAACTAGGCTAGATGCAACTTATAATTTTGGAGGAAATTGAACCCGAAATATGTAATAGCAACTTTCTAAATAGCTGTAACCGAAAGTGGGCCGCAAGTTTCTTCCCATCAATTACTTAATTTTTTTGTTCTTAGCTTTACTTTACTTCTTTTTCTTATCATTATAATCCTTTATTTATAACCAATTATCGTAAGTAAGTAGAAATTCCCGATTTCCTTCCGTAGTTTACGTGCATCTTTTATTGAACACACTTATACAAACATCTAGCTACTATTTACAATTCAGTGTTATCTGGTAATGGTCTGAAGTAATAATAACTATTATTAGTTTATTTTATACCAGTATCTGTAACAGTTAGTTAATGTGCCTTGCGCGTAAAGCGGTATTGTCAGGAATTTCAACGGTCTAAATGTTCTGCTATTGGTATTAATAATGTACTTATGATATTACTTATTTACAATGCACTTTTACCTAGTTATGAACTAGTTATACAACTGCAACAACAATTATGTATTAGTTTAATTCATATTTTCTTAACATCCGTAACGGTTAGTCGATGTGCCTTGCGCGCGTAAAGTATCTGAAATCGAAACTTTCCAAGTGTTCAGCTATTGTTAGCAGAATTATTACATTACCGATTTACAATGCAGTGTTACATCGTAATGAACTGAAATCTAGTTAAGTAATACTGGTACAATAACTATTATCAGTTTATTTTATAACAATGTCTGTAACGATCAGCTGATGTGCCTTGCGCGTAAGGCACCGCTGTTGTTTGATAACTTGCATAATTATAATACTACCGATTTACAATACAGTGTTAACTAGGTGTATAAGTAATGCTGGTACATTAAATAACCTTTATTAATTGATTTCATGAACGATTAGTTGATTTGCCTTGCGCGCAAGGCGGTACGAAAACCTTGGATTTTTTTATAAGCTCTGTGTATGCTGCTATTGTTATTGAATTAGGTCTTAGTTATATTCGTGAAATTGAGAAGTAGAATATCATTAAGAATATTTGCTTACCGTTAGCACGATGAAGGTGATGCTGATGGGAATAAGATTCATGTTTGCGGTTGGGGCAGGTGCAAGTCAGTAGTGTATCTGGCCCATTCCAGTAACTGTTTAGCTCTAGAATAGGAACTATAGGAGAGTGTGCGTGTGTGTGGAGGTAATTTGAAAAGATGGAGGTGTTTTTATAGATGGTGTTGGGTGGCTCATCCTTTAAACCAATTTCAGCTTGATCTTCAAAACCACGTGACTTGCAGCAGCAGCGAATGCGCAACAACATTATTGTCTCTCTGCCTATCCCATCACTCTGCATTTTAGCGATTTCAGAAAAACGATTCTTTCATATGTACTCGTATTTATGCACTTTGGAACAGAACTGGGTCCTGGCGAGATAAATTTTACGACCAAAAAATACAGAATCTAGTTATGTTTCTGTATAATTTTGAATTTCTATTTTCTTGGAAGAAGACTAGTTCATGTATAACTCAAATAGTTTAGCTGTTAATAGTATAGTTGACTGTGAAAGATGGCTGGAATGTAGTCAGATGTCAATACTATCTTGTAATGTTGGTAAAATTATATATATTTAGGATTATTGATTAATAATTAATTAATAGCAATTTGATGTAGAATGTTGATTGTAAAGATGGGAATTAGTTTATAGTTGACGTTATTTCTTTAAGGTTAAAGTTTTTTTTCACAGTACTAGTTAACAGTTGCACTGTTTATAAAGTAGATAAATAATTTTCCAAAGCATTTATCCATTATTAATTTAGTTTTTTTGTAGACTCGAATTCATAAATGAAATGATTCGTTTCCCCGTTTTATTATTATTGCTCCATTTTCCAAATCAAATATTACAATTCTGTTTAAGTAATCATAATGAGAATATGCATACATTGTCTTTGAAATTGCCAAGTTGACATCGCAGAGTTAGTTGTTTTTCAGCTCATTTTATTGAAAACTCTTCAGGTTTTCTTCTCACACACTTAGATTCTCAATAATCATTGCAGTAATTGGTTTTTGGATATGCATGACATGCAAAATGCGAACGCTGCATGTAATGTCAGGGTTTCTTTTTACACAAAGTTGATTTTTAGGTAGTACGGTACATAGTATATGTAGCAGCATATCATCTTATAACCATTTCCATTTGGAACAATTTAGTAACTTGTGGATGTTATGTAGGAGTATTGTTGGAAGTAGGCAAAGGTTGTTTTTTGAAGTACAATGTCGCGCCAGCAAATGGTTTGTGTTTGTTTTTTTTGCAAAGTCATGGGTGCTTCTGCAGCTCTCCTTTGTAGCAGTTGATGACCTACAGATGGGAACATGTTGTGGTATAGGTCCTTGTAGATGGAGGTTGCGAAAAGGGTCATCAACCTGGCCGACTTTTCACTTGGAAAAACTTCTTTTGTGCTCTGGGGAAATCGCGTCCAACTCTCTAATAACTGGGAATCATTTCTTTATTCTTTACAGAAACTTCTCTCTCTCTCTCTTCTTCCTCTCTTTTGTCTAAATACCTATTAAACTTCCTTCAACTTTCCAAATGAGACTACTAGTACTAATAACTTTGATTGATGAAGTACAGCTGTATCTCAAATTGGAATGATCAATGTGGTTTTCGAGTTTAATTAAGCAATATTTCTGTTATTACAGCGAAACATTTTTAAATCCAAACAATCTCTTTTGTCTACATATGAAAAGCCAGTAAAAACAACCCATAATCTTTTGTAATTTTTTTTCAAATCATGTATGACAAATATTACAGATATAAAACGATGAAAGAAAACCGTTTTAATATTTCTGGATGTTGTTTCGAGTTTAATTAAAGCTGCTACTGCGAATGTTTATTTAAAAAGCAGTGTTATTTCTGCAAGTGCAATTAATGAATTTCTTTTATCAATAAGAAGCATCAAAAGCCAGTAAATGCTATTCTACTTTAAATATCTTGCAGTGAAATGATAAAAAACACTCGTTTGAACATCCATGAATATTTCTGTTGCAATTACAAACAACTCTACGGTGAATATGTTTACTAATTGTAACACGTTGAATACGGTTTCTGTCTTACATTTTTCTTACTTCGTATCACAGCGTTTCCACTAATCTCAAAATGGGAAATGCTGAATATTAAACTATAATTTAATATTGGCCTTGGATTAGTGAAAAATTTGAATCTTTATAAGCAAAATGTAATGTGTGCCTTAGAGTAGTATGTACAGTATTTCAATGATGAAGTTAAATGGTTTTGGGAAGTGACAAAATGAGTTTTTATAATTTCTCAATAATGTACAGTATAGTAATACTTTGCTCTACTTGTTGGCTCATTTTTGCGGCACACACACTACTGACCCAGTGAGCCAATAGCATTCATCCCACCACCATTGCAATGATGTAAATGTAACATTATTTATATGTACATTCAAGTATGTAATACATTGAGGAAAAATTGTCTAACCCTCATATTGTCTCTTCTTTAGTAATGTTTAAAAAGTAAAACCCCAAACGTTGTGATTTCCAATAGTGTTACAAACATTCAAATAATTTAATTGTGATTTGGTGGCTTGGGAAAAGTGATTGTGGACTTTTAACCTGTTATTGCAAGGTTATATTGGTTTTTAATAAGAATAATAGCAATGTGTATATAATAGCAAACAGTTTAACATTTTGAAATGTAATCTATTTTGTTACATGTTTCTTTTTGGTTTCACTTATTACAGACAATACACTAAACTTCTGGCTAATGTATGTCGATTAAATCTGTCTTTGAGGTTGATGTTAAATATAGTAATTTACAAAGTTTGCGAATCCAACTTAGTTTCTTAACTTTCATTGTTACTTCAAAAGTTTGGATTGCTCATTTCAATTGTGGATTGATTTCAAATTCATTTCTTCTCGTTGATTTGACTGTTAATTTTATTTCCAAATTGTGAGAAATGTTCATTAAACAGATTAATGGTCTTAATTTTTATATCATGCATTGTGGGAATTTCTATTCAGTGGACCAGGACATAATAATTCCATATTATGATATATTAGTAATTAGAATTGCATTGTGTATAATGGATCATCGCACCGATTCGTTTTCTATTCATTTCTTTTTAAAAAGCGCATGTTATACTTTCCTTTGTAAAGATTTCGTCTTCACATACTGTTTTATTATACACTAGCAAGTCTTATGTACAAGGAACTAAGTCATTACGGATTCCGGTCACTTTTCTTTGCGTGTTGCAAGTTAACGACCCGGCATTAAAGTCAGAGGCCAGCAATTGGTTTTGATTACTTCTTTTATTCTCCCACTCGTGATTAACGAAATCGTGAATTTTCACAGAAGCAATATTTTCTAGATTTATACTGTTTTATTCTTCACGCGAGTAATTTCAGCGAAAACTTTGCGGCTTCGTATAGACCTATACTTTTCGGAAACCTCTTTGCTAATAACTGTGGGCTAAAATGGTATATTAGATGGTTTTAACCTTTGCAGTGTACTACTAGATATATTGTGAAAGAGGGGTGGGGAAAAAAATAAGTAGGATTACATGGTTGTAATTTTGAAATGCGCAGTACGAGTGTGACTATGCAGTAATTCCGACTTGCTGGCACAATTTGCACTTCCCATTTTTTGTTTGTTCATTTTTGAAACTAAATTAGTACGCTGTTTGAAATAACATATTTTACAAAGGGGTCTTCGATAATTCTGTGATATTGTTTAATGATGTTGGTGTAGTTTAGGGATCTGCGATGATGATGGGTTCTAGGGAAATAGGTGATGAAATTGTATGGAGATTTGTGTTATTGAGTATAGGGATATGTGATTATATTGCCTAGTTGGATCTTTAATCATATTTTTTATTGCTATGTATTCATATTGTTTACTGATCTGTGGTCAAATTTTTTACTGATCTATGGTTATATTGTTTATTGATCTGTACTTATAATGCATAGTTGGATCTGTGATCATATTGCCTAGTTGGATCTGTGATCATTGTTTATTGATCTGTGGCCATATTATTTACTGATCTGTGATCATATTGTTTATTGATATGTAATCATTGTTTATTGATCTGTGGTCCTATTTCTTACTGATCTGTGATCATATTGGGATCTGTGATGGTAAGAGCTTCCAAAACCCATAGAGTGCCCTTATTAATTTAGTAACTAGTGCAAAACATATACAGTGGTTCATCGGTTTTCGCAATTAATTGGTTCGAAAAGCATTTCCTAATTCAAATTTCGCCATGTTATTTTATTTCCTTGAAAAAAAAA
>WWPM01015903.1:0-23375 GCA_023279145.1 Glomeris maerens | reverse complement strand
GCTAACTGGTCGTTAAACAAACCTTGTTAATTTTAAGTATTGGTCTGCACAGTATTCCATTTTTCGCCTCTCCCTGTATATTTTAGGTAGGTACATATACAGGGTGTTGCAGAATTACATTATGCGTTTCTAATAAAGATGTGGGGAGCATGAATTATGGAAGTCACATTTTATGTAGGTCCTACTTGGGGACCCTAACAAAAATGGCTGTCACATGCATGCCACATGCCTGCAAGGCTGCAAGTGAAACATTCACAGCTTTGTTGCAGCTTTATTGCAGACCTGCACACTGCAGCTATGTGGCATGCATGTGACAGCCTTATAAAGCTGCAAGTGAAACATTCACAGCTTTATTGCAGACCTGTGACAGCTTTAAAATTTTTTTGTTTGGGGACATGGGTTTATAGGAACTTTGTCTTGTTTTCATGCAGGGAATATGCCCTGTCAGTTTGTCCCTGTAATTCTGCAACGCCCTGTATACTGCCAATGGATTTATTAACGTAGTTTCTTTGAGTATGGCCGGTAAATATCAGGGTGTACCTCCAAAATAGGTGATAGTTCAGCCTTAACTGGATAACAAAGCCTATTGGATAACCATGAAGTGGCCATATTGTTTTATCTATATAAGTGTGTATAGATAGGAGGAAATCTGTTTGTGAGGCTTTTTTTTGTTCATGTGGGAAGAAGTCACTTTTGGCTCGGTGCATGCGAGGTTATCCTTGGCAATTTGTCTTCGGTGTAATCGTATCACGTGACTTGCACAGCTTGTCTGTCGAGAGAAAGCGGTTCTTTTGTGACGTCACGAGGTTAGTGCCACGTGGTAGGCCTATCTGGCACGAGTCGCCCGACACAACAGATAAAATAACTGAATGACCAACGAGCTTTTCGCCTGACTCACATCTCTATATTAAGCTTATCAAGTTCCCTTTTTCACGCAAATACAGAATACTACACCGAGCAATATCATTAAAAAGCTGATGCGAGTGTGGCCAAGATGGCGCCCAAAATGCTGGCACTGTTCAAGGTGCTCCTATACGAGTATATACATTGGATGGGGTCGGTTTCCTCTTTTCATATGACACTCCCTAATAACCTATATATTGGCTACAATAGCCAATCATGATCGTTTCAAATGCCGACTTCCGTCCTCCAATTGTCGCCATTTTCTTTTCTGGATCGAGGTGATTCATGCGATTCATCATGACCATTTAATGCATGCTGACACAAAGTATAGCTTATGTAACGGTTCACCTAGCAAACTTTAGTTCACGTTTAGATAATCTATCCATACAGTTATTCCTTTGTGATATAGAAACAACGATTACATTTTAGTTACCTGTACATTACTTGGAAATTATAATCGGAGTTGAGAAAGGCACTTAACATTTTGATGTCCGCAGTATACCAAGATCTCAAAATAGTACTTCGAAAATAAAATAGTCCTTACCAGGTGCTTTCTATTTAACAATATAGTTGAATTTAGTATTTAAGCAATTTTGCGAATTGAAATGGCAACATAGTTGTTGCTATTTTAAAATCGAAGTTTGCTTCCAAAGAAAACGTATTTTTCGCTCGCAAGTGCTTAAGTCTTTAGAAAGTTGTTGCTTTTTATTTGAAACGCCCTGCATAATGGGAATTTAAATTTGATGTTGGCAATGGTTTTCACTGTTATGACAATACTGTGTAATGGACCATTGGAAACCATGACAATTTATGAAGATTTCCAATTTGGAAATTAGCACTAAAGCAGTTATTTGCTTTCTCTTCTTTTTATGTCACAAGTATATTTTAGTTTGATTTGTCGAAATATTGCTCAATGTTATTTTCACTGTACATTTTTTGGTTTCTCATTTCAGTTTGGCGTTCTCCACTTTTTGTTTGCACTGAGAAGTTAGTTTAATTTTGTTGGAAAGAGCAATTTGATATTTTTTCCGACTTATTCAGTGGTTTTCTTTGCGTTTTGGGAAATAACCGAAAGTTATTGCTAATCTTACAGTGAAGTGCACTGTGAAATATGGCAAACGACGAATAAGAGATGTGCATACTGAACATTTGCATTCATCTATACCTTAAATAAATCAATGAGAAAGCATAATACAAGATACTGTGCATGAATCGTGTATCGATTGATCAGGAAGTAGGTGCTAGGCTGTATTTTGAGGGGGAAAACGTTACAAAATACTGCTCTGAAAATATTCTGCAGCAGAAAATCAGAAATGATGTTATTTTTTTCATTTTCAAAATTGTTCCAGAAGAATTTCATTTCTGTATCCATTTATCACACACGAACTTAGAAAGGGAAAGAAGAAATTGAATTTGCCAGTAGGACATACCTTGTGCAGGATTATTTTGAAATTCCATGAGAATTCCTTTTTTATTTTAGGAATCAATCAATTTAACTCTGGTTTAGCTAGAAAAGTAATTTTTTTTCTGACCTCATTTTAGACTGTAATCTAATTTAAACTTAGAAACATGATCTTGCTTTTGCTGTGATGTCTCTAGGCTCTTTTTACGTACTGTATGTTGGGCATGAATTCATATTCTAACCCTCATTTTTGCAAAATCTCAAAATGCAGAGCAATTATCATTCTTCAACATTGTATGCAACCCTTTAGCAATATTTCATGTACTTTTGCTACTTAAAGGTGAACTGGCATGACTTACAGCTTTTGTAACAAATATCATATACATTTTAAAAATAATGATCGCATTTTGGATTACAGTAACTTAACAATTTGAGAACACTTTAAACAAAAATTTGTAGTTTATTCATTAAACCAAAATCAAAATCAACCGAGTTGGCAAAGTACATACACATATAACTAGAATATCATAGAAACAAGTTTTAAGCGCCTTTGTACAATGTGAATAGCTGGACATAAATGGGCCACATTTGCTCTAATCTCGCACGAAAACACTCAACCATAACCAAAATGAAACAACTATGTTAATTTCAATTTTTGGGTTGCAGGCAATCATTTCATTTACGAGTTATCAAGGTTTTTATTTGAACTGTGAATTTGTTGGTTTCGACCATTGACCACAATTATGACATGGTTTACAAGGAAAATTGGGTGATATACATATTATATAATGTTATTTTCTTTTGTTTGTTTCAGGTGACTGAAAGTGGGAAATAGTTGTGTTGCCGTGCAACCAGTGATGGTGAAAAGATAAATTCCGCGGAAATCCATGTTGTTGTGGTGGAGGCGATGGTGATGACGATGGGGTGCAAAATGTGGTGCCTGCTGCTGCTCCTTGCAATATGGGGCACCTGTGTTGCCAAAGCCCTCGAACTTGGTAAGTCCCTTTTTTTTGTCCTTCTCCATTTTCCGTATTTTTTTAATTACTTGTCTTGTTAAATACGCTAGCACTTGCATTTCTTATTTAACGGCGGTCGTTAAGAGGTTTTGAGAATAAAATGACACTCGTAAAGTGCTTTCTTTATTCCCCAGTTTTTCATCTTGTGTCAGGCAAGCTCTGTTGGAGGTCCCCAAAACGACTATCAAAGCCCCTATATTTCTTTTTTATTCCGCACATTACTTTTTACGAATCTTCCTCCCTCGTGTACCAATAACAGCATATGAAATATTTTGTTTCTAGCTACAATTTCAGTAGTTTAATCTGTTGTTTTCCTGTAACTGGAATGAATTTTTCTGGATATTTTATTGGAGAATTCAGAGTACTATACTTTGTTTATTATCCAACGTTTAATATCAGTTGTTCATAAAAAAATATTTTGTTTACAAATGTCAATATTTTCCCTAAGTGAAATTTATTCAAATATTGTTTCGTGACATTGCTGAATTTACTTTGCAAGTTGTTGTGAAAAATGTCAGCACATCTAGTTAAAATAATAATCATTTTCGTGTTTTTTTTTAATTTGTTTATTAAATTCCTCGCTAAATGTCCACAGATGCTGCTTAATAATATTGATGATATTGTTGTTTTATGAAACATTGCCTGCAGGAATATTATTTTAAACTTTAATATTGCATTAACATAACATCCAGCGTATAATTCTGTCATATTTTTATCTTCTAATGTTTGATTATTATTAATTTTGATAGTAACTTTCACAAATAGTTTTTACAATTTATTCCATTTAATCTGTTGTGCAATTTTTAGTAATAAATACTGTCACATAAACTTCCATGTCAAGTCATGTGTGGTGCGTGTGTAATAACAGGTGTAAAACACGAGACTAGTGTATAGAAAAGAAGAGCAGGAGATGTTAAACTCACTGTATGGTGACATGTTTTTCGCTTCTCAGATTACAATGACGCGTTGTGCAGTGAAGCGAAGGGGTCGCTTTTCCTCTTCCTCTCTCTCCTCTGCACAATGACTGTACTACTACTACTATACTCTTTTTGATCCTTGCAACACAATACACCCCTCATCCCTTCACCGCAGCATCCCACACATTATAACGGCTTATATGTAAAACTACAGTCGATGAATTGCAAAATGGCCACTCGAGCAGTTCAATTTGTTGACAAGTTGGTGAATTTTTACCCAATACATCCATCCATTGTAAGGATGCTCTTCCTATTCGTTCAACAAAGAATATTCCCGGTTTTCATCCGCCAAAAAATTATCTAGCAATCCTGCTGTGAGTAAATGACCCGTGTGCGTTGTTTTAATATGTGAGAATGGAGCTTTGTGTTCCTTCTTTTCTCATTTTATTGTTAATATGGGTGCTTTGCTAGCTGCTAGTAAATTGCGCGGATTTTATAAGGTGGAAATGGTTCGATTTTGTAACATCCCTTGCATCGTATACTGTATACAAACAGCCTTTGTCTAGACAATGAACCCAACCGAAAGCAAAATCGCTTAAATATTCGTTATTGTTCTTAAATAGTACATTACAAAAGTATACTATAACGTGAAAAGTGCGGTTTGATGTCATACAAGACCACGCCCTCAATTTGTCATTTTAACCAATTAGAAGAGAGTACAGTAGTACATTGCCAATTATAACTCCATTCATGTTTTATAGGAATTAAATAATATACAGCCAGAGTCGTTTTATTTGTACCTTATTTGTACATGATGTAAGCGTCCTAAACTGTATCAGTTTACATTTAATTGGATTTGACCTGCTTAATGAATTTTCCCTCCTGTTAAGCGTACTGGGGTAGTTCAATTAGTAGGTCCGTCTTTTCTACCTTTCGTAGCTAATGACTAAGAAACCATAACATAAAATATTCTGAAATTTAATTGGTAGTTAGGTATATATGCGTTAATTTCTTCGAACTCCACCTTTAACTTTATTGGGGGAAAACGAAAATATGTGCGCTGTATTACATACGTAGGTCTACTGCTCTTCTAAACGTCGATATGGTGAGGATTTTTATAAGCAATTGCGAGCTACTTTTGGCGTTTAAGTGCCCTAAAAACATGCAGCAGCCAGGTTGACATATGGAAGGATCTCACACAGTTTTTTTTTAGTTGCCCCTATCTCTGCTCTGTCCAAGCCTTTTTGTATTTTTTTTGTTACCCTGATATACACTTCATGTTCTCACCCGAGGTTGTCATGTTTGAGCGAGAGGTGAGATGCTCATCCTACTTCCTAACAGCAAAAAAATGCATGTCCACAAGAGACTCTCTCTAAAGGATCATATTTCCGACGATATTTGGCTGCTGAGCATGAGACCTCAATTTTTTCCGCCATCTTCCTTTGCCTTGAAAGATAAATTTCAGCTACATCTCTTCGCTTTTTTTGGCACAAGCAAGATTGAAATGCTACTTCTTCCTTGAATGACGATACAGGAATGTGAAAACGTTACGTTCAAGACGGATGAAACTGATGCTGGATTTTTTCTGGACGTGTATTTTCTGAAGCAACAATATAACAATTTGTTAAAACTTCCAGAATGAATTTTCATTTTTTGTTTTAGAGATTTTTGCTTCCAGAACCGATATTTTTTGCTATAAATTACATGTTGAATTGCTGAGTTTCCTGGACATTTCGTTAAATCTGTAAATTACGATGGAAGTCTTGGAAAAGTCATTGAAATTTGAAATTGCCTATGGGTTTTTGTGATGTAGCTACATGAAATTCACAAACATTTCTTCAAATTAAAATATCATTTATAATTTATTGTATTAAGGTTTTAAGAAGTGGGATTGAAGTCAAAGAAATACTGGAAAATGTATTTCGCATTGAAATTGATCTTGGAATTAAATATAAATTGTTTTACTCCATTGAGATTCAAGATATTTTATGATTAATTAACATGAAATCCATACAAACACAGTTTTGTGACATTTCATCTGCAATATGTTATTGCGTAAAGATGATTTGGAGGAATTAGCATGTGAATTTTGTGTTAAATATACTGATAGAAATCCCGTAAAATAAATTAATTGTACATATTTTCAATTTTTAGACTGTCTTAAATAGACAAAATCTGACTTTAAAAAAATTGTTTTAGTTTCATTTCTTAATATCTATCTTGCAAATACAGCCTTTGATATGGAAGCAGCTATATCTATCTGTGCATGTCTGGAAAAAGTGTGGTTTATCTTGGGTCATACGAGTCTCTTTTCTATCTATCTTCTTGCCTGAAAAATACATTTATCAGTTGCTCTGGCTGCTGCTGCTGCTGCTTCTGCTGTCTTATCGGTTTCACCACTTGAACTCGGTTCAGCTCCAGGCACTTCCCGTGGTGTAACACTTTGAAAAAAAAGAGCAGAGAAATGTATGGCAGGCAATTGGCAATGGCATGGCAAGCGAGATAATACTTGCCCTGTAGTCTATATGTGCCAACTGATCTTGGCTTTATACATAATTTCCACCGCTGAAGCGTTAACATGTGCAAACCAGAAAACTAAATCATCCTTTAAGTACACTAGTATACTACCCTGTATATTGCCCAAACATGTGCTCTCTTTCACACAAAGTGTTTGCCCAAATTGCCGATAGATTTGTTGCCATAAAATGTAACAATTTTCCAGCTGCGCAATCATGATAACGCTATTGTTTCATGCAAGCCCCAAACATAAAAATTTCCGGATATTCCGTTTTAATTAGTGAAATTACTTGTGGTTGGGTAATTTTGATTGTTGTAGATGTTTCTAAATGGCAATGTCCTATTTATTTTGGGTATTCTAATTAAATTGATGGTTAAGCTTGTTCTTGACCTCATAACTGAATTGCATTGCACGTTAAGCGTCCTGGGGTAATCCAGTAAAGAGGTCCGCCTATGCCAACTTGTGTTGCTAATAATTTACCCATATAATTTTAGGGTTATGTGTTACAACTTTTCCACATTTTCTAAAATCCGAGATGAAAAATGTCGTTGTAAATTCAAACAGTCAACTGCTTAATTCAGATAACTAATTTTTGAGGATAACTATCCTATTGCAAAATTGACTCTGCTGTTGCTTTATAAAATTTATAGTACTACCAGGTTTTACTTTTACTAAATACTGTTTGGTACATAAATCATATTTAAAAACATAAGCAAAAATATTGAATTGTCAAAAACAAGCGAGATTATTTATTGGTACTGATTATAATGAAATCCACATTGTGGTTTTGATTTCAGTTTCTTCCTTGCTTTTATATATTATAAGTATAGCATTAATCCCCAATGGGAGTATTATTTTTAAATAATGGCTTTATACAGGGAACTACTCGTATCTGGTTCATAAATTTGGTTCGCATTTGAGGGTATATAATTTCGAAATAGATGAATGAGAAACTGGAGAAGCAAGTGCTCTTCACTTTCACTGCGTGGATACATACAAATAGTAGTAGTGTTGGATTTCGTCAACTCTTGCCTGCTTTTTCCTCGGCTCCCTATCTATATACAGTATATACTATTGCCGGAAGTTTGCTGTTGCTGGCTGGTCGCATTTGCTTCCCATCTGTGGATGAGAAATTGGTGAAACACCGGTGAAAAGCGAGATATTTTCAGATATTTTTCCGCCCTCTTACAAGCAAGCCGGCTTGATCTTTTTGAAAGTTTTTCCAGCTAAGCTCGGTTCATTTGCCTGCTCCAGAGAGAAATTCCGACATTGTTCTTATTTTAGATGCAAGCCACTGCAGTGTAACATGTTAATTTGTGAATTTTCCTTGCTGTTAAGTGCTGAAAGAAACTGTTTGCATGTAAACAACCCAGAAATAGTACTAAATATTTACATTTCCCGACGGATATTTCAAAGGTTTACGTAATTCAAGGATTTTCCACGTTTTTTTCACACAACCTGGCCTACATTTGGCTCGAAGGTGAAATGAAATACTAATTTTCACCTCGCAATTTTTCACGAAAATTTGGATAAACTATCAAAACAAAAGAAACAATCATCTCCCAAAATTTCAAAGCATTTTATGCGATGGTTTGTTGTTTACTACCAATGATTGTGTAGGTAGACCTCCTAACTGAATTGTCCCACATATGAATAACGCGGGGATAACTTTGTTAGGAGGTGAAGTCGACTATTTGTAAAATAATGAAAATCAAATTTTTCGCATGTTACTTATTTTGCATGCAGTTTTGAAAGTAATGCTATAAATATTTATGAATAAAATTTCATCAACATACATATGTAAATAATAGAAATTAATTTTGAGGAAGTTAATTCCAAATATGTATTTCAGTTGAATTAAATTCAATGTATAGAAATAGTTTTAATTTCTGAAACTAAATTATTTTCGTTTGTGAAAAACATTATTTTTGGAAAAAGTATCTTGAAGTTATCCTTCATTTTCTCATCACACACTCACTTTTTACATATTGTAATACACTGCAAATCCGTTCTAACAAAAATAAAAAGGATGTTAGTCCTTTTTTCCGTCCTGAGCTTCACAATGTCATCTCCGCCTATATATTTTTCAGAGCTAAAATTATCTTCATGTCACCTTGGGAAATGATTAATCGCCAAGAAACTGTAACTTTGAGAACCTAATGTCGCAAAATTTAAGTGTGGAAGCGAGACAAAATGAGCAAGCAGTTGGTAGTGGGAAAAAATGAAAAAGAAAAGGAAAACCGGGAAAAATCGATTTTGATTCATGGGATGGCCATAGAATTGGAAATCGGCGCAGCTGGTCCACAAAGTGGGGCCTATTTGGGAAAATTCACTTTAGCCCATTTCCTCAAATGCCTTTATAACGTAGACAAGTTGAACACAATGCGTTTTCCCTGCTAATCCGCAATGTCTTGAGAAAATCTGAAAACTCATGCCAGTTATGAGATTTCTCTTTTTTGTTCGTTACCTGCGAAGGAATATGAAAGGAAACCGGTGTTTGTGTTTCTTGAGACTGTTGTTGCATCCCAGTATATGCAAATCTTGATCGATATCGTTTCTTTTCTCAGCTTCCCTCCACCCCTATCCATGTATAAGTGATGTGTTTGTGGGAGTCTTATTTTCGTTGAAAGTGTGAGTATGTGTTGTATACCTGAGGCACGTGGACATGGAGGAAAGCTCCTACAAACTGCCCCAAACACTTAATCAGATTAGAAGTCCCATAAGCCCATTGCGTGAGGAATCTTGAGGAGATGGATTGCTCCATTCCCCTCCCTCAGAAAAAAAAAGATCTTCAGATGAACATAGTATCCTGCAAGGAGATTGGCACCCATCGCACCAAAACTCTCCATCTTCTGCTTTTGGGTGGTCCCTCGGTGTTCATGTGTACAACATCACTTTTCTGTCATGTATAAACATTCAATATATGTAGGAGTATGATGATCCCATATACAGTATACCAGGCAAGTGTTTTACCTTCAAATAAATAATATTGAATTCGTATACTGTAGCAGTTTATGGAAAATCTGTTTTCATTTATAACGGTGTTTACTGGAAACTTTCAGAAATTGTCATATTGTCAAGCTGTACTCAGTTGAAACAAATATTTCTTATTGGTTGTTGCCATTTCACAACATTTATACTTGTACGTCATGGTGATCTTTCTCTAATAAAAATCAGTTCCTTTTTTGGCCTTATTTTAAAATTAATTTTTAATATACTAATGAATGTGGTACTAGACACTTGTTTCTTTTAACACAACTGAAGTTAATGTTCTTCATATGAATTGCAAACCTTGACAATACAAAGCAAATCCTTCTTAAAGACGTTTTGGATGAATTACATATGAATTATACCATACCTAAAGCCTGCCATACACGTACAGTTAATCCTCAAGGATTGGACTTCTATGGTGGCCCACACCCGCCAAGACGTTTTAATTTTGGATTTAAATGTTTACCTTAAATGTATAACTACCTTATGTTTTGAATTTTAATGTTTATACCTTCAATGTATAAATGCTTTATGTTTTGAATTTAAATGTAAACTTTATTTTCCGATTTATTTCATTCATGATTGCAATTTTTACTTGGCGCTTTTGGGCCACCATACCAGTCCAATCCTTGAGGATTAACTGTACGTGTGTGACAGGCTTTAGGGAATGAATTTTACTATATCGGCTGCTAATGGGGTTATCTTTAACTAGGCGGGGTTTGTATTTGGCCATCCCAGAATTAAGCAGCTAGCCAATGAGGATTTTACGCAAGTTTGAACTGAAATTGGGTGTATATTAATATTTTTCTGAAATGTAAGAGGAATTAAATTGCTACAAGTTCAATTCCATCATGTGTATCATATTTTTCGGTGTAGTTGTAAAATCTATTCAGGGTTTATCTTTCAGACTATGTTGTGCAGTATGTGTATACATGCGCATTAAACCCGTGTTGATTGAGCTAGAAATAATGGAGAAACGTTATGTGTGCATGTCGGCATAGTTGTGGCACAGATCGACAAGCGCATAACTCGTTTTATATCGACACAGGCAAGTCTAGATCAATACATTGTGTAGGTTTTTTTCTCCTTTATTACTTTCTGACATTGCATACATAGCTGTGCAGTTAGCTAGAAGAGAATGACGCGCAATTTCCGGTTGTCCGGGTTTTTGCGAAGATATAACAGATGACGGGAAGAAATTCCGAAAAATTAATAACTTTTGCTTACATATATGCAGTCTTTTATATACTGAGCACTGCACAAAGAAAGTTGGATATGCACTGAGAGGATTCTTGCATAAAAATTAGAAAAATCCTTGCAGGCAACAACGTGGTAATAAAGTGGGGTGGAAAATAAAAGAAAAACAATCTCGTGTATGAAATGCCTATGATGCAGTTTTGAAAGTTTATACTCTAAGGTAGGAAGCTATTCCCATTTGAAATGTGCCCAGTTTGAAATTATTCTTGTTTTAAGCCTGCCACGCACGTAGGGTACAGTTAATCCTCAAGGATTGGACTGCTATGGTGGCCCAAACCTGCCAAGACGTTTTAATTTTGAATTTAAATGTTTACCTTAAATGTACAAATGCTTTATGTTTATAATTTCAATGTAAACTTTACTTTTCGAATTATTTCATTCATGATTGCAATTTTGACTTGGCGCATTTGGACCGCCATACCAGTCCAATCCTTTGAGGAAAAACTGTACGTGTGTGACAGGCTTTAGAGACAAATCCTGTTAGGTATGTTAAGAAACTATTCCTAATAGTATTATAATTCCTACTATTCTGGCAACTCGTAGTTTCTTCAAGATCTACAAAAAGTCAAAAAGCTTTGTAGTTCACTGCCCAGGTAAATTAAATATTGTTTTTTGTTATTGCTCATGAACTACTTGCACTTGAAAATAAAATTGTTTTGGCTGTAGTGTTGTTTCCCAGAAATTCACTGAATTACCTGCAAATTTGCATGTTTTTTATATGTACATGCATCAGATTTTTGATTGCAGGAAGTAAACAGTTCCAACTAAATCCCATTCATGCACAACTGCGATAGATTTTTATGTTGCCACGTAAAGGACATTTTTATCATGCAGGGAAGTTACAAACTGGGGTTTGTTTGAAGTAGTATGTAGTCTGAAATACTAGTGGGAAGCTCGCAGATGTGTGCGTGTGTGCTCTGCTTTCGAACTTTTCAAATCGAGTTGCAATATTTGCCACTCATAATTCTGAACGCTTTTGCTTGCATCCACAGTTTGGAATGCAGTTAATAAATATGGAAAGCGTGCATACTATATATTTAAGTAAAAGTAGGATGTGTAGGTGTCTAGCAAAAAAAAATAAAAAGCTATATGCTAGAAGTGTGGTTAGGGGGTTTGGGGCGATGTTTATGCTGGCATGGGTTCTGATTGGATTACGTGCTGTGCACCCGTTTCTCAGCCCTCAAAAGCCCTAACTTGGGCCAGCCGAGGTCCTAACTCGATCAGAAATGGTTGCCATCGATGTCGCTCGGACGCCCTAAGGGGATTAAGAAAGGCCACACAAGCGGAAACGGAAGTGGAGACGATTGCCACAGGCGGTCATGAATTTTCTTTTTCCCCATTTCCCTCAAATTTCCATACTTCCTTTTGCTTATTCAGGGCCCCTTGCTTGTATATAACATCCCTACTTGTCTTTTGCACGGGTGTCAGAACATCTCGTCACAAATCTGCCCCTCTCAGGGTTCATACTACAGGTCCTTGATTACCCCTTTTACAAGTCATATAGACCTTTAAAATGTCTTTATAAATCATAAAAAATCAATATTTTTCTATAGAAATGTAATCTTGGATAAACATATATTTCAATTATGAAATAAAGTTACAGTATAGCTCGTACAAACTCTCTATTGGGTTCATTCAAATCGGCATTCTGTTTATCATGTACTATTACTCTTCAAAATATTGTTGTAAAAAGGGTGCAACTCGTCACAGATTGAACGCCTTGCCAAATTAATTGTCAGAAGTCAGATTTTGTTGCAGTGTTCAGGTCTATTGTTTTCAGACACCTTATAGGATCACTCCTGGCGTTCACTTCGTAACATATTTCTGCGTACAATTCGTCACATTCATCTCGACACGTATTGAACTCTTTGACGAAAACACGTTTAATTAATTTTCCAGACACAATTTTTTACTCTGTACTTAATATTCAACTGTTTTAAGAAAAGTACGTGTCGATATGTTTTTTTTTTTAAACCTATTGTACGTGAACGTCTCGTTACGTGACGAGATATAAATAGGAGAAACCTTTGCATGCAAATTGCTTCCCAATTAATACTTCACTGTATTACTGGATCATTCAATTAATTAAGTTCAATTACCTGACATCTAATCCACTTCTTGATGCCTGATTTTGTTACTGATTAAGCTCGATGTTACAAGTATACTCTTGAATGCAATGTTGTGTGTAATCAACTGTACAATACTGTACAAGGAGGTGCAAATGTTTTGATCCCATGCATTGCAAGTGTTAGTATGGAATGAATTTTCCTATATAGAATGGAAAATATTCCCAGATTTGTATTAAATTATATTAAATTTGTGCCCGAATTTACAAATGAAAGTGGCGCTTTTATGTATCGATCCGCGCTGCAAATGCTGTTCACCTGCTATGTAGCTTAACATGCATTTGGGAAATTTATGCTCAAATCTTCAACGTCCTCCTCCTCGTTCCTTTTAATCGGCTTGAACACTAATGACAGCCATTTTGAGAGTAGCAAACAGGTGTCGTGCTCATTTTAGGACCTTCATCTTCCCGGAAAAGACCAGATTATACTCCTCGTCTTTTATTTAACGTCACTATAGCATCTTGCCACACACCAGAGTATAGGACGCTTTCATTGCCTTTGTGCCATATTGGCCAGAGCCACATTCAAAATTGACATCGTAAAACATTATTGTTAGTATGAAATTGCTCGAAAAATTCCTATGTAAACGAATACTTCCTGTTGTTTTATTATATCAAATTTCTATATTGTACATGCAGCTTAAATTGTTCCCCACACATGTAATCTCTAAACCTGTGTTTCTCCAATAAAGCATAAATACACGCATGCACTTCAAATGTAACTTCTTCATAACGAGTCTCTATAAATTTTAAGAACTCGATATCTCAATTATAAGTGTAATATAATCTCTTTTATGAAAACCACTGTTTCTCATTAGTGGCCTACAAGAAAACCTACGCAATAGTCTGTTTCAAATCTTATTTGATGGGGTGATTGCGCGTTAATTAAAGAAATGTCATTAGTTTCTATGGATTTTTATCCTTTTTTTTAAGTTTTTTACGCTTTGTTTTCGTATTTGCACAATATAATTGCTGCTGATACTAACTTTGTTTGTTTTTTAATTGAATGTCAAGCTCCTCTCCGTTTGACAATTAAATAGATTTAGTGAAAAAATAACATACAGAGCATATACTGAAAAGTTTATTCACATTCATTAAGGAAAATAATTTGGTTTAAATCTCCAGAAGTTTTTTTTGTTTAGTTGTTATTGTGTAATTTCTAATTCTTACATTTGTCATTGTTGCGCAATGTTGGGTGTTGATGCTTATTGCTGTTCAACATTATGTAAATACTGGGTGGGACTTATTACTATATAAACCTGTGTTGTTCCTTGATTAAATCGGTTCAGTTCTGAGTATGATGCTGTAACTACGACCAATGTGTTGGGTGGGAGATTATATAGTGAGATTTAGTGTATTTGAACTTGGGTTCCTGTGTGGCCAGTACTTAGTATATTATAAATGCAACTTGATTAGGCTTTTCCAGCAAAGACAACCCAATAACTTTTACTGGGTACTTTGTTCGAGTCTCGGTCCAAAATAATTAAGCTATTGCGGAGGAAAATCTCTTGTAACGTCTCCTTTATATGGAGAGAAAATAACACATGGCCCTTGCATGTATACAGGATAAGGTCCTTTGTAATACTGTCGCTCCGTATTTGTATGTACAGTTTACAAGTACATATACCTGTAGCTATTGTGAATTCCAGCTATAGTCTTTCCTTATTTCCACATTTGGTAGTTGAGATGTACTACTATTTTAAGAGTTCACTAATACACTGTTTTGTTCATTCACCTTTTGTGTATATGACTTCTGTTTATGTGCCATGTATGTACGTGTGTTTGTTGTTGTCTAGTTTGATTTTTGGGAGGAAAGAGCATTGTAAATGTCAGGCACATGACTCGAGTTGGGGGAATTTTGTGCAAGTCTGGCGCCGTCTAGTCCATGACATTTTCACTTATTTGCAGTTTCTTGGTCATCATTCTTTCCAGTTCCACCATGCCCTTTCCTCTATTGTTTATGTGCATGTATATAACGTCGCTAAAAAAAAAGAGGAAATGCAAAACTTCAGGCAAAATCCACGTGACTCGACTGAAGTCGCCGTTCACAATCGGAATTTCAAATTGTGATCCATCTCAATATACAAATGCTTACAATTTCCATGAAGAATAATATAATGTAAACACGATCTGAAAACACGGCAAGAAATGTGTATATAAAAATTGCA
This sequence comes from Glomeris maerens, assembly GCA_023279145.1. Lineage (NCBI taxonomy): Eukaryota > Metazoa > Arthropoda > Diplopoda > Glomerida > Glomeridae > Glomeris > Glomeris maerens. The sequence continues at coordinate 8,078 of WWPM01015903.1, read as the reverse complement.
ATCTATCCAAGCGATATAGAAACTTACTGATTGAAATCCTGGAAAAATCATGCAATATTGCTGAAAATGGTCATGGAAATTGTGTTTTTAACCATGGAAAACTTCTTCAGTCTATAATTCATAATTGGTGTTTCATTTATGTGATACATGGAGTTTTCGTACATTTAATGATTTGGAGGGAATATATGGGATTTGATCGGTAATTCATGAAAAAATATTGATACATTAATTTTTTGTAGGAAAATTTATTTAAAATGGATAATATGGGATCTGATTTTTGCTATATACTGAATCTATAATTTGATATAAGAGCTTTAGCCTTATTCCCTTTCATGGCAATTACAAAAAATATTGTCTGTTATTCGGAATTCATTTTGCGTGTAATTTTATCCAATTAGTCCCATGCAGATGGTATTTCATAAGTTTAGTTTTTTTGCCTAAAATGCGCATGTGCTCACCTGATCTCTTATATTTGCATATTAAAAAATCGAAGAAAAAGCAGCTGGGAACGAAAGGATCTTGACACACACTTGCATGGCTTAATGCATCTCCATATAAACGTCCATCACTTATGCCACGAGCAAATTATTTTCAATCCTTAATTACAACCCTGTATAGTGCAAGTTTTGAACGGATTCTGAGTGAATTGGCTTTTAATGATTATTGATCGGTCTCGGAGGATAAGGAGAGTGCAACAGATTAGACTTCTTTATATCTATCTATATATCCTTAAAACTTACAGGATATTATACATATATGTATATTGTAAACACTACTGCGTGGTTCAAAGTAAAAAGAAGTAACAATTTTTAGGATATAACGCTTATAAAATTGGTTTTGCCCTGGTGGCAGCCGGAGGTACTACAGTATATTGGCTGCATGCACGCAAAAGGAAATTGAAGATGAAGACGAATAGGACGTTGGCTATATGTAATTGCGCCGATATTTCTCTTCAGGTTTGCCAGAGATGACAAAAGGAAATGCACTGCACGAGTTTTCCTGCAGCTTTGATTTGCATTTGTAAACCTCAAAACGGGAAACAAATGATGATCCAACATGGCGATTATAATATTATTCTTTCCTTTTGTCTTTGTGCGTGACAACCTGCTTTTATGTCATCTATTTTATCCATTTCGTGCACGCAAAGTATATATAATTCGCGAAGAGGACGTTTTCATCAATCATTTTAATACTATACAACTCCTTTCTCTCCCGGCTTTGCACTAAAAGTAACTTATAATAATTTCACAGTAATTGTATAGCCTGGCACACTTTACAGTGGAAAAGCCGTCTGTAGATTTAGTGATACAACTTGAAGTTCCGTTTTAGTTAAGTTTTAGCAACCTAAAAAGCAGCTGTAACTGCGACCAGTGATGCCTTGTGGGAAAATGAATTGGCTTAATGTTCAGTAAAGTGTAACTAATTGGTGGGTTTAGCAACTTCATTGGGCTGATCCTCGTATACATAGGATACTCCCAAGTAAAGTAAGACTTGGGGCAGTGCTTGTTTGAAAAGTGCACAACATTGGAGCACCCATGCAGCACACTTGCATTAACCCATTAATTGCCGCCAATTAATTCTACCGGAGAAATCTTGGTCGTAGTTACAGCAGTAGAGGTATGAACATACGAGGGCGTGGCTTCATGCCCGCTCTCTAGATGGCTTGTCATTCCCATGTACTTTGTAATCTAAATTCAGATGTCCATTGTCACTTGATAAAATTTAAAGCTCACTATAGATGACCTGTTTGTAAATACGTTTAACTGTTTTCTGCTAAACGTTTGATGCTCTGTGACTTGTGTTCTTGTCGAGTTAGTAAAATGATCAATGGAAGTATAAGTGTATTGAAATTGTGTGTTCAGAAGCCTTGTAATATAATTATTGAATTTTGAAAAGGATCTTTGCTCTATGTTTAAGAAGTATAAATACTTGCAAACAGTTGAATTCTGCTAAAGTAATTGATGTGCATAATTTTGTAAACGGACACTGGCTAGCATTGTCCGAAAATGTCTTTCCTTCATCGATCCCATTAAACAAGACTGTGCAAATGTTTAGGGAATACTCGCTCACTCAGGAGTTTGGGCCGGGGGAGGATAGAAGTGCGAATTTCCTGAAATCTCACCATTGTATCCCTCTTTTTGATGGATGATTCGCTCGATCTGAACATTGGGAGGTTCAGCAAAGAGATGGATGGTCGGATGGGCTATCCATCTGTCACAGTTGTCTCTGGTGGTGTCATCGGGTTTGGGCATCACCATCACTGACCAACACCTCGTTTAGGGAGTAGTGTTGAGCAGCAAAGCAGACCTGTGATTTATCGAAATTGTCCTTCGCCGAAAATGGCGATAAACGCTCATGAAAACTCAGTGGGGAACAAAAAATACACAGTATATACTATCTCTTGTAGCAAGTGTACAGTATAGTTACTTAAGTAAGCAAGAGTTAATTTCTATTCCCTTTTGTTTTCATTTGTATCTTAGGTCAGTGCACGGCAGCATTGGGAATGGAGTCTGGGGAGATAAAAGATGAAGACATTTCTGCCAGTTCCTCGTTTGACGTTGGCAGCGTTGGACCTCATAATGCAAGGTAAAATGCGATTTTTATAATGGCCCATACTCGCCACTTTGCACACTATACTCGGACCAACGTAGCTTGGACGTCACGCCCACTATTCCTATTGGTTGCGCTTATCGCTTAGTTACTCCTGTATAAAATTCTGAAATACCCACAACAAAGATGGCGAGCGAGCAATGGAGAGACTAATGCATCAGCAATAGGCTCCGCCTCATGTCCAAGCTATGTTGGTCCGATTTAAAAGACAGAACATAATTGGTGCAAGATCTCTGCTTGGTATTCCGCAGAATCCCTTGTACTGGCTGCCATTAGTATCATTATACATATATTCCTGAATGGTGTCTTCGTGGATCCCTGAACAGTAGGATCAGATTCCTGAAGAATTTCATTACTGATCGTAAAAGTGCTTCGTCACAGAAACTTTAAGAACTTCATTAAATATCCCATTGATCCGCTAGAGAGTATTTATCGCAAGTTCATAAGAGAATATCATCACAGGATTCCTAATTTCACAGATTCCTTAAAGAACATCATCGCAGATCCCTTAATAGACATCATCAGATTTATTAATGAACATCATCAGATCCCTAAATGAACATCATCGCAGATCCCTTAATGAACATCATCGCAGATCCCGTAAAGAGCATCATCGCAGATCTCTTAGTGGGCATCATCAGATTTCTTAATGGACATTAGCACTGCTTCATAAGAAATATCTTCTGAGATCACTGTTCCATGAAGAACACGGTAGTCATAAATCCATAAAAATATCATCGCAGGTTCGAACCTACAGAAAGTCATCCCTAATGAGTAGTGCTGGTTATCCAATTGTGAATGTAAGGAGTGTAATTGACCCCTTGTATCGATTTCGTATTGATCCATGGGACCATAATATAATATTAATTGCTGTTAATTCGGAACATTGTTAGTGAAACCGTATAGTAAATGGAAGTTTTACTCGTCCATTTAAATTCCATTGTACCTGACCATTATACTGTTGTTTGCCCCAAGTCCTTTATCAAGTAAACGCCCTACCACTTTGACATGCATACATACGAGAATATTCTTGCAAACTTCCTGCCAAAAACACCGAACAATCGCATCATTTCAGAAACTAACATCCGTCTCATTATTATGTTCCCCTTTTTCTTTTGTCAGAAACCATGTGAAAGTGCCCCAAAAACCGACGAGAAACGTTGCACGTAATGAACGAGCTCTTCCTTCCCTACAGTTTTGTGACTGATATGCTTCGAAGAAGCTCATTGAATATCAGCAGCATTTATGACGGCCTAATGTTATGTTATTTGCTGGGTGGGTAATGGTCTTTTACGGGGTAATTATTACCAGAATTAGGGGCGTTCATCAAAGTACTGTGCCTAATAATGGCTGTGGTACCGGCGACTTTTCCCCGCCGCCTAAGGGCAATGGGCCTTAATTTTCTCCACATATCATCAAATTTACTTGAAAGCAGTAATTATTAGACTAGGAAGAAGTCAACCTAATAAGAGGCGTCTTCAATTCACATTTTTTTACCTGTTATACCTGAAATCCTAAAAAAAAAGAAATGCCCCCCTCCCCTTACATTGAATTGTCAGCTTTAAAAAAAATCAAATCCCTGTTTGAAGGGTAAATCATGACATGGGGAAATATTTCCTTAATTGGTGCTTATTGCTCATAGGGTCTATCAGTCTTTCGTTAATTTGAAAGGTACCATTTATGTTGCACTAATCTTTCAAAATTGTTCTTTTCTTCTTATTACGAGGATTAACAATTTTTATTACCTACTTTGTGCACTGAATATAATAATAGTACAGACTTTTTGTGGACGTTTGCTACCCTCAAGTTCTCAAAATATTGTGGGGGAAAAACACCATGCTGCAAAGCAAAACTTAAAGATAGGCAATATAGGACTGCACAATATGAAATGGAGATCTACTAGCAATTTTGGTCTGTGGAGTTATCTCTGTAATTTCCCCGTAATAATAATTCTTATGGGAGAAGGACAATTTAAATGAATAGTACTCAGTCGATTTTTGCAACAATTCAAATTAATATCCGCATAATATGAAAGATTAGAAAACGTTATCAATTATTATTTGCATTAAAGATAACAGACAGCACTTAATACAGAGATACAAGATATATTTTTTGCATATATAGCCATCATTTTTGTCTTGATACCTCCTTTTTCATTTCCATCTTATCCAAAATCAACTGGAGACTTGAGTAGGGCTACTATACCTTGAAAGAGTCTCTGATTTCAGTGAGTCACACTGTATTAGTTATTTATATAGATTTTGTAAGTGAAAATCTCAGACAGAAAAACGGGAACAAATTTATTCAAGTTTGCTGTCAATTATTTGGAAAACTCTAAAATTAAATTTTTCTTTTTTATAGATGGAGCATTATTTAATTATATACAGTACAAATGCTGTTTAATAATTAATATCCGAGAACCTTTGTGCAGCATTTGTTTACTTATTAGAGTTTAAATAAAATTTCTATGAACTTGATATTAAAAGTCTGTGGTTGATTCGTTAAATTACTTGAAATTTAATATATAATTGCTTTAAGAATTTCATCTGCTGATATATACCAGGTCAATGAGCCTTTTCGTGACCGTGTGTTGCCTGTAGATGTCTATCACATGTCTTTATATGAACGTCTCAGTGTATAGTCGACTTAAGAAGATTGCCGCCAGAGATATAGCATATAGCAACTCTTAAAGAGCTGAGCTGTCTTTATGCATGCATGCAGCGAAAGAAGTGCCTCGAATAATTTGTAGATTTTTCAAGTTTAATCTTTCTGCCGATTGAAATGAAATCTAGCTTTTGGAGATTTGCAAGTTAACCTAACGAACTGCATGGTTGTGTGCTATGTATTCGTGTTTGCCCCAGCAATGTATATCACCAATCTCCTGGATGCGAGAGCAAAACCTGATCAAACTCACGACCAATTCAATCTTGATCTATACCATATGCTCATTTCTGTTATTGTGGGGGATGTGGAAAAAATGCTGCTTTGTTAGCGCAAGAAAGTTGCAGATTTTTACAGAAATTTAGACCAAGTATTTAGGCATTTGTGTAACATCGATCCCACCAAGTTTCAGAATTATAAATAATTACGGTTTCTAAGTTATTTGGCTACTGAAGTTTTAGCTAATAAGAGGTCCGCTAGCATAGGCGGACCTTCTTTATTATCCTCGTATATTTAGGCCACACCTTCTTTCAGACTGTGACAGATAAGGCGTGATTGTGGAAGAGTCAACTGTACAGAAGAGGGGTTCAGCATGCTCAGAAACGTCCTCAAAAAAAGTTCATGCACGCATTTCCTTTACATTATTATTGCATGTCTTATGTAAATTTCAGGGGTTGTTACAAAATCTTGTCATTTCACATTTAATGTAAACGGAGCACATACATGTGTGCAATATCAACGAAGGCTCAATTACAGATCTTTTATACACTAGGTGTATGACTGCACTCCTGGGTCTTTTGGAGCGTTGCTCTCAGTCTCTATTATATGCTGTACTAATAGAGTATACAATGTTGTTAAAATACATCTTTACTGGTCTCTTTGGATGTTGGCCATTTCTCACCGGGGCAAATACGTAGCTGAAACGACTAGCATGGGTGCAATGGGGTTGAACTGGTCGTAGATCAAGACATTCCAAAGTCAGCGCCAAAATTCCATGTCTTGTGTTGTAACTTATGGTTGTCAGCCGTCCGCCTACCCTATATGTAGGCTATATACCTATTTTCCCCTGCCTTCATTCTTTGGGTAAACATATGTTACCCATTCGTATTTAATTCATAAACAGCGCCCCTTTTCTCCTCCAGTCCCCGCAGTTCATGGAGTAGACCAGTAAATGCTTCTGTGTACAACAACGTCATGTATCATGTCTATAGTGGTATAGCAAACACAATGAAGCCACATACTTCTATGCATTGGAATTTGCCACTACGCATTGTGTGCCCAAGTGAACAATTGAAAAGATGTACGTGTGCTGTATAGTATAGTCCGTAATGAGAATAAGACACATTCCAACGGTCCATCTCTTCATGTGGAAGATCCTGTAGCATTCTTTGGTCGCAGTTATAGCTAGCTAGATGATGACTGGTGTAATGGCTGCCATTAGAACACTTGGCGGAATTATAGTACAGTGGATGGTAGCTGGCCTATAATAACCTGATATGTTGATTGACTCATCCTTTATATCCCTACTCATGGTTAGGTGTTTAGAGGGAAGATAGTAAAAAAAGTACAACCATGGACGGCATTTTGGTAACACTACACAAGTGAAAATGACTCTACTCTTTTACAATAAATACTCGTTTAGTTTCCCCTCCAGGACCAATTCTAAACTAATACCCTCCTCGAACAGTTCCCCCTTTGAGCTGAAACCACAAATTCCCGTCTCATTTTCATGTACTTTTTATTTCTGTCTTTTAAAATTGATTTGGCTTTTTTGAATTCAGTTTGCCTTGAACTGCATGTTGTGTTGAATTAAGCATTTCTGATTTCGAATACAAGTTTCATTTTCAAAATTGATTCATGTGTTGAAAGTATATTGGAAAAATCTTTGAAATCTGTATGATTTTTTTGGCATTTGAGATAAATATTTTGAATTTTCATCTGAATTTGTTTGATTGAACTTCGGTTTTGGGACATCGAAAATGTAATTTGCCCTATCTTCCTCGATTATTTTCCTCTTCCAGGGCCCGTTCTAAATAATAATTACCCGGGGAAACTATTTGAGCAACACAGTCACAGAATTCTCTACCTAGTATGCATGCCTTACCCCTCTGTACAGTTGACTCTTCCGTTTGAAATCATGTACTTCTCACACACGGGCATGATGTTCTAAGAAGTGCATATTTTTTTTTTAAATTTACGAAGATAATTCAGTTGAGAGGTCCCTCTATGCTAACTTCACTAACCAAGAAACTGTAAAATATAGAATTCTGAAATTTTGGTGGGACTTTATGTGAAAAAGTACGTTGTGAGTTCATCTCAAAAGTACCTAGTTTATCTGGTGCCTAATGTGCCAGGTGAGATCTGAAATAAACGGTAAAGTTATTTGTTTTTGTACCTAATTCGTTGGGAGGAATAATGATGAGCTGGTGTTTGTTCAGTGACAGTGAATTGCGTGCAGTGTAAAAAAAAAGTATAAAAGCCGGTGACGGATTTTGTGGACATGGGTTTAACTACCATTGTGCAAGAGTTTGATGTTACAATATAGTGGAGCAGTGAGTAGGGACGTCAAGTTGGCCGTTAGGGGGCAATTTATGATCTTCAAGGTCCAGTCAAAGGACTTGTCAAAAAATCGCAGTTCGCCATCTGTTTGTCATCAATCGCTGGCCAAGTCGGCGTTTTGCCAGTTTCTCTCCCAAAAATCCGAAATCTCCTTCGGGGATCATCCGTAAGTTAAGTTGGCAAATTGAAACTTCAATCTTTCGCAATGATTGACAACCAATTTATTTTAAAGACGATGTTTTTTTTTT
>WWPM01015902.1:0-10632 GCA_023279145.1 Glomeris maerens | reverse complement strand
TTTTTTTTTGCCCCCTGCACTCATCGCGATGTGTTGAGTTTTTTAAGGGCCGAAATCGAGTTAGGATCGCGTGCGAATCATTTCCACCGTCATTTTTCAATTACCGTGTATCCGAAAAGGGCCTAAGGGCCGAAAGGGCTGCTGTGGCACCATCATTTGTCCATTATAGGGCCCCTGGCTTGTGTACGCATGCGCGGCACCTGCTTCACTGTATAACACAATTACGGCATATACATATGCGAGGGCGATGGGGCACAAAAGGCCCTTTGGCAACCACGTGCGTGTTTGGGCCCTTTGGACCCCTTTTTAAAACCCAGTCGGCGCCATCTTGCAATAATCCTCAGGTGTCCGAGATGGGGGGTTTTTTCAGGGGTTTTTGCGGTTGAGGCCCTTTGTTCAATTGGCGTTGAGATGACAGGCGTCAAATGGGCCCGTATCACGGTTCGGCCCTAAGCAGGTACATTTCGGCTTCGCGTTGCCCGCGATTTGTTCCGAGGACCTTTGGGGCCACTTCGGCTTTTCATGTGCAATGAAATAATGAAGAATGAGGAAAGGGCAATGAATTGCTTAGTGCATAATGAAGTTAAATTGGGATAATGCATTAAGATGCATGATGAAGCGTGAACAAGAATTCAATTGCGAATGAAAAATTGGAATAAAGAATAAATGCAGCGAATGCAATGAAGGAAGGATGAATTAGAAAGAATGATGAAAAAGAATGAAGGATGAAGTAGATGAAGGATGAAGTAGAATTAAGAATGCAGTTGAATAAAGATGAAGTGGAATAAAGAATTAAGTAGAATGAAGTATGAAGTTGAAGAAAGATGAGTATAGAATGAAGGCCGGATGAAATTGAAGGAAGGATAAGGTTGAATTACGAATGAAGTAGAATAAAGGATGAATTAGAAAAAAGTATGAATCAGAATGAAGGATGAAGTTGAAGGAAGGATGAAGGAGATGAAGAATAAAGGATGAAGTTGAATTAAAAAAGGAGAATGAAGAATGAAGTAGAATGAAGAATGAAGTAGAATGAAGGATGAATTAGAATCAAGGATGGAGTAGATGAATGAAGGATGAAGTAGATGAATGAAGCTTTAAGAATAAAGTAAAATGAAGAAAGAAGTTGAAGGAAGGATGAAGTAGATGAAGAATAGTTGAATGAAGGATGAAGTAGATGAATGAAGTTGAATGAAGCTTTAAGAATAATGAAGAATGAAGTTGAAGGAAGGATGAAGTATATGAAGAATAAAGGATGAAGTTGAATGAAGGATGAAGTAGATGAATGAAGTTGAATGAAGCTTTAAGAATAAAGTAGAATGAAGAATGAAGTTGAAGGAAGGGTGAAGTTGAAGGAAGGGTGAAGTAGATGAAGAATGAAGTTGAAGGAATGATGAAGTAGATGAAGAACGAAGTAGAATGAATAATGAAGTAGAATGAAGGATGAAGTTCAAAACGGGTGAATTAAAATTAAGAATGAATTTAAATAAAGGATGAAATAGAATAGAGAATTAAGTGGAATGAAGAATGAAGTAGAATGAAGGATGAAGTAGATGAATGAAGTTGAATTGAAGGATGAAGTAGATGAATGAAGTTGAATTGAAGGACGAAGTAGATAAATGAAGTTGAATGAAGCTTTAAGAAAAAAGAAGAATGAAGGATGAATTAGAATGAAGGATGAAGTTTAATTAAGGATGAATCAGGATTAAGAATGAGCTTGAATAAAGGATGAAGTGGAATAAGGAATGAAGAATGAAGTAGAATGAAGGATGAAGTTCAATTAAGGATGAAATAGAATAGAGAATTAAGTGGAATGAAGAATGAAGTTGAAGGAAGGATGAAGTAGATGAAAAATGAAGGGCGAAGTTGAATTAAGAAAGGAGAGTGAAGAATGAAGTAGAATAAAGAATTAAGCAGAATGAAGTTGAATGAATTTTCAAGGAATAATGAAGTAGATTGATGGCTGAAGTGGAAGAACAAAGAATGAATAATAAATAATGCAGTAAATTGAATAATGATGAATGCAGTGCAGTGCAGTGCTGGTCGCATACGTAAAGCTTCAGGATAAATGCAGGATAACTGCAAGTAAAAAAAAAAATACTCAATTCAGATACATGAATGCAGTTTAAGACGACACCTGTCATCGCACACCTATACATATCGGTTTGAAGGAGGGTGATAAGACGTTGGCGATGACACCGAAAACAAAGAGCCATTGGAGAAGCTGTCCGAGATAAGAAAAGGGCATCTCTTTGTGCTCAAGAGCTGAATGGCAGGGTGTAGACCTGTAGGGTGTAACTAATTTGGCAGCCGGTCACGCGACACCATCCCCCTTTTTTTTAATAATAAACGGAGGTGGAGGGCGGGGGGGAGGGGGAATACGGCAACAACAAACACTCCTAGTTGCTCAGATTCCGAGGAACATGTCGAAGAAAGGAGGAGGAGCCAAGGAGTTTGCTGTTGGCGAAGAAATAAGAAAAAAAGGAGCACAAAAGAGCCGAGAAACGCTCGCAATGTGTCTTCATTAAGGTGTGGGTGAAAAGGGGCTGGTGGGTTTAAGGGACAGTTGTCACAACAGAACGTGTCTCGGGTGAAGTATGGTGGCCACACAGGCGATAAAGCAGCGGCCATCTTTTTCCCTTTTTCCTCCTCTCCATTTACTCGTATGTGTTGTATTACTACATTTTCTCTTATGTTATTCTTCGTTTTGCCGTAAGTTCGGTATTAAACTTTTTGTGAAATAATCACTACGTTGTGTTACGTCGTACGTTATGTTACGTCTTGCAGTATTTTATGTCTTGCATTATGTTACATCTTACGCTATGCTACGTCTTATGTTATGCTACGTCTTATGTTGCTATGTGTCTTACGTTATGTCATCCTGCGTTTTGTCACGAGTTTTGTAATTTTTAAATCTTATGCCGTGCTACGTCTTACGTTATGTTACGTCTTGTTACGTCTTGTTACATCTTGCTGTTACGTCTTGTTGTTACGTCTTGCGTTATGGTACGTCTTGTTAGTCTTGTTACGTCTTGTTACGTCTTGCTGTTGCGTCTTGCGTTATGTTACGTCTTGTTACGTCTTCTTATGTCTTGCTGTTACGTCTGGATGTTACTTATTGTTGTTACGTCTTGCTGTTACGTCTGGATGTTACGTATTGTTATTACGTCTTGTTGTTACGTCTTGCGTTATGTTACGTCTTGCTGTTACGTCTTGTTACGTCTTGTGTTATGGTACGTGTTACGTTATGCTACATCTTACGTTGTGCTGCGTCTTACGTTGTGTTACGTCTTTCGTTATGTTACGTGTTACGTTGTGTTACGTCTTTCGTCATGTTACGTCTTTCGTTATGTTACGTCTTGCATTATTTTACGTCTTGCATTATGTTACACCTGGCCCTATGCTACGTCTTATGTTATGCTACGTCTTGTTTTATGTCATGTCTTAGGTTATGCGCTATATTACGTTGTGCGTTTTGTCTTATGTCATTCGGCATTTTGTCACAAGTTTTCTATTTTTTAAATCTTACGTTGTGTTACGCATTGTTATGTTATGTCTTACGTTACGTTATGTATGATCATGTTACGTCTTGCGTTATTTCCGTATTGCATTATGTTACATACGCTATGCTACATCTTATGTTATGTTGTCTTACGTTATATTATGTCTTACGTTGTACGTTTTGTCTTATGTCATTCTGCGTTTTGTCACAAGTTTTCTATTTTTTAAATCTTGCGTTATGCTACGTCTTACGTTATGTTGCGTCTTGCGTTATGCTACGTATTGTTGTTACGTCTTGCATTATTTTATGCCTTGCATTACGTTGCACCTTACCCTATGCTACGTCTTATGTTATGTTATGCTGCGTCGAATGTTATGTTATATGTCTCACGTTATGTGCTATATTACGTTGTGCGTTTTGTCTTATGTCATTCTGCGTTTTGTCACATGTTCTGTATTTTTTAAATCTTACGTTATGTTACGTATTGTTATGTTATGTCTTACGTTACGTTTTGTATGGTCATGTTACGTCTCACGCTCTGCTACGTCTTATGTTATGTCCTACATTATGTTATATTTGAATTACGTTCATAACTACATAGGGCTTCTTACGTTTGTGCTATACGTTGGTTGTATGCCGCGTTTCTTACGTTTCGGCTTTCTCAGCCATTACCCATAATTCAAGGTGTGTCGTTAGACACGCCCCTGGAAATTATCTTTGGCGATCTGTTTAAAACGGGTTTTAAAGGCCAAGTCGGAAAAATATAGCTTGTTGTCCATAAACTGCGCTTTCTTTGTGTGTTTTTTACGTGTGACGTCACAGTCGCTGTACCCCGGTGGCGCCATCTGACGGCCTCATCTCGTAACTGGCTCGTTAAATCATGAAAACAAGGTAAATAGGATCGGTTTGATGATGCCGACACCGGAAGTACTTCGCTAATAATTGCGCTTTTTTACGATCTAAACGACATTGATCCCAATAGGCCTTTTTTTACTATTATCACAGTCCATAAATGCAGATGCTTTTTCGCTGTTTATTTTTTACTCGGAGAGAGGACGGCGGCCATCTTGGTTTTAATTCCCACACACAAATATGAATTGGCCAGATGTGTGAATGTCACTTTTCATTTTGGGGCCTTGGACCGAGAGAGAGAGAGAGAGAAGGGGGTCCTAAGAAAGTGGGCCGGACACAAAGAAATCACACTGGGCCTGAATGCGGGTGCCCAATGGTTCTAGGGCCGCGATTCTAGGACCCTCTTAGCATCCCGTAGGGCACGTGTTTCCGGTCTACATGGGCCAATTTTGAAACCACAGAGGCCCTAAAAGTTGGCAACTTTTGCCTGTTTTTCTCATAGTTTTTCTCAGTGGGGAATCGAGTATAAGTTAGGCGGACGCCGCAAGGTGGCGCAGCGTGATATATCACGTTGCGTTCCTCTCTAACGCATACGTATTGACATGTGGGAGTTTCGCCGAACCTTCAGGCGGCCTATTGATGTCACCGTTTTTTGTTATGTTGAAAAAATGGAGTCTGCGGGGATTTCTCTGCAATCGATGGAGCATTTCAGCACTGCTTTCTCAGTAAGGTGACCGCATTTCATCCAAATCTTATCGGAAATCGAACGTTAGGCTTCCAATTTATACAAACCGACCAATCAACAAATATCGACCGTTACGCTCAACCGAATTCGAATGCTCAAACCGACCAATCAAGGTACATAGAACGTTATACCTAAGCATTCAAACCGACCAATCAGCAAATATCGAACGTTATGCGTAACTGAATTCAAAATATCCCAACGGTCAAAAATGGAACGTTAGGCTTATCCAGATTTTTGAAACTTCGCAGTTTCATGTCGCAATTCGCAACAAATCGCATTTGATTTCGTCCGATGACAACATTTTGACCTTTGAAACGCAAATCGTCGACTCCGTTCTCCATTTAATGACGTTTCAGTATTTTTTAAAGACAATTATTGCCTATAAATGAATGATTTGATTACTGATATCTTAAAAACGTCATTTACTTATTTTTTTATTTATTACCGAGTAAATATAAGGCCAATACTGAAATTATTTCTTTAATAGTATATAGGGTGAAAAGTGGCAGGTGAATTTGTAACCAGGTTATATGATTGTTATGGATAAGTTTGTAGATTGTGATTTAGCTGTTATGTATGGGAAATGGGTATGGCACACCAATTGTCACAGTTGTCACTTTGGCTCCCTTTGACTCCCCGTGTTATTTAGATGGCTTAATCCGGCCGCGTCTGCGCATCACTTGCGCAGATCTGCAAAAGATCCAATCGGTCACGCAGATTATATTATCATACACACACACACACCATACATAAAACATGTTTTTTTGGCCGCCATCTTGGACGCCATCTTTGGGCCCCGTGCAGCCGTTAAATCGTGTTTTATCACCGAGACGAATGACTGCGACGTGAACGCCCTCTGTACAGCTAAATCACAACATGTCCGATAAGGACCTTTTTCGTGATACGTATTAGAATCGTACCCCCCGCTTTTCCCAAAGGGCCTGTGTTCCCTACTGCGCGGTTTTCGAACGTTAGACCTAATCGAAATTCATTTTTTCAAACCTACAAAATTGACAAAATGGAACGTTAATTCAAATATTCAAACCGACCAGTGACCGAAATCGAACGTTGGTCGTCACCGAATTCAAATATTCAAACCGACCAATGAACGACATCGAACAAATTCAAATATTCCAACCGTCAAAATGGAACGTTAGGCTTATCCACATAGGGAATTTCGCATTTTCGTGTCTCATTTCGCCCCATAAACGTCTTGTGAAACGCATTTTCTGTCATCCAATGTTATTTTAGACACTATATTACATTGAGATTATGTTTTGGGTAAGGTTTCTTTCCTTCAAAAGTCGCACTTTGAAGGTTTTGCACTTAACCCTGTTTTCGCCATTGGTTTTGTGTTTCCTACTGCGCGTTTTTCCAACTTTTAGGGCACATTGTTGGCGTTTTGCCTTCACTTCACTTGTCACAGAGGTCCAATGGCAGTCAGGATGTTTCTTGGTAGCCTGCAAACTACAAAAGCAGTCACAATGACGCACCAGTGTAATGCGATTAGGGCCTTTTGTGGAGAAAGCTTCCCATCTCGCCAGATTACCAGCCATTATAGGTCCTTTTCGAATTTTTTCCGGCCTTAATCCCGAGGCCCAAACTCAAACAACTGCCTTGTCGGATTAGCAGAAATATGTAAGGGCCTCCAGGTGCCTTTGATAAATTTTTGTTAAGAAATTAGCGAAATATTTCCCGGATATGAGCAATATCTGTGTGTATTATTATTCAAAATGTGACCTAAAGTGGGGCCGATACGTTCCCTAAGTGAAGCAAAACAGTTTGCAGGCCGTATTGATCGTTTGTTTAGGTTAGGGCCAATAAATACGTGGATAGTCAGATGTTATCTGGTCCATTGAGCTCGGGCTTCACCACCTGGCCCTACATATTCCTCAAAAGGCCCCTTCGTAAACGGAACTCTTCATATGTGAGTGGGCGGGAAATGATATCCTATTCAGGGTTTTTTTCCCTTGAAGTTAGGGCTCTTTTGAAATAAACAATAAAAGAAATCGAAAGACTGTTCACAAAATATCAGTGCATATTGAAACTTGAATGTGTCGTTATTCATATGGTAAGGGCCAACAATACTCTAAATACAGATTGTAATAGTGATTCTCAAATATTCTATAATTTTGGCCCTTTGACATTATGCTCATAATTAAACTGCAAGTTTTGAATTAAATTTTACATTAAAAATGTCAAATATTCCCGCCTCATAGGACCATATTGGTCCATTGCTTTCATGTGAAACTTATACACCATAAAATTCTACTATTTCGCGTCTTTCTAATGCCCTTTGCAGATTTCTTTTATATTGCAATCTTTCGAAGTTATTGATTTTCAAAATTGCACTGACAATTTGTGAACATTGTTTTTAATATATTTTGCAATTCAATGTAAAGGCCCTTTGCAATCTTTTTATGATGTATACATGTGAAAGTTCTGTTTATGGAGGACAATGGTTCAGATTACAGAGGTCCTATACAGGAAAGGGCACTCGAAAAAGATGAGTGGGAGCAAGATGTGGAAGACATGTCTCGAACAACAGGCCCTTTCTCCCACATGGCTCATCCCTGCCTTATGTAGAAAAAGAAGCCCTTCACCATGGCCCCTGCGGCCTGATCCCCAACAAACGGACCTAAAGCACGTATTTGTGACCTTATTAATAGTTTTTGAGTTGAAAGTTTGCTTGCTACCGAAAGAGGGCGCCATTGTCGTGGCGGCCATTTTAGACCCCGAAGGCCCTTTCATATTTTTTTTTGTTGTCTATATATATTCCAGTCCCGCTTTTTCAATAAAAATCTATAAACAGCCCTTTGCTCTAGCTTTGCATCCTCATCCTTATATACACCCACCCACTTATAGGACCAGCACACCAAACAATGGGCCCCACTTTTCCCTCTCTTTTTCGGAAATTATAGGGCTCAGAATGGGCCCTATGGACATTTTTCTGGGGTTTTTTTCCCCCCCCTTTCATGTGCAAACACAAAAAAAAATAGAAATATTAAAAGCAATGCAACCTGGGGCATTGTGCCCTTATATGCATATCATGGCAATGGGCCTATATTTTGCCTCTATACATTATACGTGTGTTTGCAGGAAATATGCAGAAATTAACATATAACCAAATGTGAGGAGGAGGAATTAAATAAAAGGGACATTTGGGTCCTTTTTTTCTTAGAGCGGGAAAAATGCGGGGTGGGCGTGGCCTAGCTGCACTTGATTAATCGTGTTGAGATGCAATCTGAACTAGGAAAGTGATGATAGATAGTTGTGTACAGCATGTGAAAGGGCCGAAAAGGACCCAAGTGCTCTGTAGGTAAGCCACGTGTCTTTTCGGTGTGAACCCAAATCGGTGGCACGTGGCCAGGAAAAAGGGGCGGGGTCTGACTAATTGCGACATCGGCGAATGAACCAATGGCATCAAGTTGGCCACAAAACCCTTATAGTTGTGTGTCTGGAAGCTTCTTATATAGTGAAAGGGCCTAAATTGTTTTGTTGGGCCCTTATAAGTATATGCTGAGTCACTTTAGGTCCTTATAGAAGCCATCCGTGAGCCCATATAATGAAAAGTGTCTCCAAATAAGAAGCTTCTTTAGCAAATCCGTTTAACTGGACTCAAAATGGCCGCCTTTTTAGTTTCTTTTGTCCACTATTTGTACCTGTTAGTGGGACACATGCATGTCATGTGCTGCATTGCACCTGCATTGGGGATAGAGGAATATATACTGTTAAGCGTTGCATCCGCATGGACTCAAAATGGCCGCCATTTTGATCCTATTGTCCTCTTTTGGTACGTGTTTTTGGGCCACGTGCCATTGCACCTCAATCACAATGTCATGTGACGCATTGCATATATAAGCATTGATTATAGGCCTATATATACCTGCTTTATATATATAGCATTGCTTTTCCGGAAAATGCAAAGAATACGGGCTCAAAATGGCCGCCTTTTCAGCCATCTTGTTTCCATTGTCCCCTATTTGTACCTGTTTTCGGGCCACGTGCCACCTCGAGCGCCTTGTCATGTGACCCATTGGGTACCCATTGCGCAC
Organism: Glomeris maerens; assembly: GCA_023279145.1. NCBI lineage: Eukaryota > Metazoa > Arthropoda > Diplopoda > Glomerida > Glomeridae > Glomeris > Glomeris maerens. The sequence continues at coordinate 1,481 of WWPM01015902.1, read as the reverse complement.
AAAGCAGGTGATGACGTCTTAATTTCGGCCCCTTCCATTATTCTAATTCCCCATATAGCTAGGGCCACATGCCCTTATAAGCGAACGAACGGGGTTGGGTCCTATATATATATAACAAACAAAAAAAACGAACCCAAGGGTTGATGTGAAAATATAAAAACCTCCATAAATATGTCCAATGGTTTTTTTTTACCATAGGGCCTATATACGTACATATGTCCCCTCAGGGGGTGAGAAAGGGCTTTTTCAGTTATCGGAAAGCAAACGGCCCGAGGAAGCGTTTAATTTTTTGCATTATACTCCGACTGAGTTATATACGAATGGGGGCCCTTTGCTAGTTGAAAAAAAAAACGAAACACGTTCCGGGTTTTAGCGGAACCAAGTTGGAACGAAAGGGCCCTTATATAAATGTAAGAAAGAAACGCGGAGTCATTTGGTGTTTTTTAGCCACGTGGGAACTAGGCCTACTTTTGGCCGCCATCTTGGGACCAGTCGCGTGCTGCGCGTCCGTCTCAATTTAATGGGGCATCTGCGCATCATTGGAGCGGTTTTTCAAAAAGTGCCCTTTGCTCAATGTAAAAAACACCCTTTGTCGATTTTGGGGCGTGAAAGGGCCCTTTTGCCTGTCTCCAGTTGCTGCATCATCTCTCTTTCTCTCAAAGCAAAGGTCCCATATAATAACCCGTTCCCATGATGGCCCTTAAAGAGATGGGCACATGATGGCCCTATGATGCCCCGGATATCCGTTCGATCTTGTTACGCAGATGCCGTTCGTTTTATTGTTTGAATTTTTTTAAAAGGGCCCCGGGCGGTTTTTGTTTTAAAATATGGCCCTTTGTGTATATTGTGCGTTTTTGAAAAGGGCCTCTGGCAAGAAATGGGCCGCCCACGCTTTAAAATACACTACAAAAACCGTTTGAGGACTCGTTGACGTGCACGAGGTCCGTTGTCTGGGTCCTTTGTCATAGGGCGGATCCCTTTGAAGACCGACTCCTCCTCCCCATGTAACCTTTGGCCCTAAACCTATCCTATAACGCGATGCGGCAACGGTCACCTTTTGTGTTTACGTTTTTTTTTATTTGAAAGAGGCCCTTTGATTGAAATCTGGGGAAACAAAGTAGGCTTAATTCCCTTGCAAAGCTTCCCTGCATAATCTCGCACTTTAACCTTTTGCCAAATCTCACTACCTTTATATTAAGCCCTGCTAAAATAGTCACCAATAGACCCGCGTAATCCACACGGATTGGCTATTTCCGTTTTCCATTCGGCCCTTTCGTTTTCTTTAAATAAATTCTCAAATGCGGCCCTCCCTTAATCGCGAAGCTTTCCTGCAATGCTCTTAGTTAAACCCGCATAGCTCTTCGTTGATTGGCTGTTAAGTTTAGCTAAATTTACCAGTGATAAACCAATGGAACTTACGCAGTTTGGCTATTTCCGTTTTTCAATCTGCCCTTTCGTGTTCCGGATATAAATTCTTCTTT
>WWPM01015901.1:0-17521 GCA_023279145.1 Glomeris maerens | reverse complement strand
ATACCCTCATCAAATATTTGATTACCATTTTTACCAGTGGTACATTTGCTGTAAATGCCAGGATTTTATCATTTTCCGGAAATGAATTTACAAAAGCTAGTCCTGGTGTAGGCAAATGCCAAAATATGTATAATCTGAATAATGTAAGGTGTTACAAAAATCGCATGTAGTTTTTCTTCCTATATTTTGCAAAATTCTGGTTTGCAAAATATATATAATAATAAATACAAGTTTTACACAGGGTAAGGGAAACGTCTGGATCATGATGGAATATCTCAGAAACGATGACAGTTATCGCTTTGAATGTTTCGGCCTTTGTAAAGTAAGTAGTAGAGGGGGATGGGGGCGATCCAACAAAAACATCGTATTTTTGTAACCCGTACGAGTTGGTAACCGTAGTCCCATTTTGGATGTTATAGAGCATTGTCGAATTAGTCTAAACGAGCATAGTTTACGTCCCATTGGGTGACATGCGAATTTACAGTGAATTACATTGCTGATGAGACACCCAGCTATAGCTTAAATCTATTACCTGGATTTCATACAACACGTGTTCAATTTGCGTACAGACAAAAAAAGGTATCTGGATATATAAAAAAGGAACCATTTCACTGGCAAAATTTGAACACCGTGGCATTTATTTGGTTCTTCTGGGAAAAAAAGTTTCTCGCCAAGAGAAATCTTTGCGATATACTGTAAGGTGCGTTTAATAATTATATGTCCACCCAAGTTTTCCATTATATTCTTAAAACTGAACAGTTTTCTAAATGAACAAGATCACACTTCAAACAAGCACTACTTTAATAAATGGTTACTGCAACGATGGGCTCACTGGCAACTTGAATTCGAACGGTTTTTATGAACGCTTTCACCATGGCCCGGGGAACACCACTCTCAAAGTTTGAGACGGGCCAAATATAAGTGCTTCATAGTCAAGGAGTGTCAAATGGAGAAGTTGGGAAGGTACAAAACAGAAGTCAATGGTGTTGTAAACATTTTTGTGAATTTTGGTTCGCAATACGGAACAAAACGGTCAACTGTACGACCACCATCACTGAAAGCTTGTGACAAAAGAACCACACTAAGGGACATTGGCACCTCAAATGTGACGCTTGGTCGGATTTCAAAACGAACAGCCTTCAAAGTATCGAAATTTACTCTTTGGAGGGTTGTGCAAAATTGACAGCACTTGCAATATAAGAAGCGCAAAGCCATGCCAGCTCTGAAACCAATCCACAAACAGTTGTGTGGATGGCAACACTACTGGCGTGACCTGCGCAAGGACCAGAAAATTCTCTACAAACGCCAGCAAGGAGGAGGATCCGTAACGGTTTAGCCCGCATTCGAATGGGATGGAAAGACTGATATTGCCGCTATCAGGGGGCGTGCGAATGCATGAGGCTATCAAAACCTGCTGGAGAATGGTGAACATATTGGTGGGCGGAATTGGATGTTCCAGTGGGAAATTTCCCCAGTTCATACAGCCAATATCACCTATGAATGGTTTCTATACTATGGACTTAAAGTTATGGAATGGCCATCATGTTCGCCAGACCTAAACCCCATCGATGGAGGAATTCAACCTGAAGCTATGAAAACACTAATGAATTCCTTGCCGGATTGTGCGTTCAAAGTTGTTACCATAATTTCAGAAAGTGCTTGTATTGACATAATCAAACTACTGCGCAATAACACATCTGTGGAGCAAAAATGTGGGTGGACATATCGTTATGAGACGCACCTTATTTATGTGTATAATCATTTATGTATTTCCTCGAGAGCTTTTTGTCTTCGTCGTGCTCCAGAAGCGATGAAACGACGAGTTCGTGAAGTCGCTTATTTCGGAAAAATCCTCTCGACTGGCTTATTTCTTGCAACTTGTAAGCAGCTGGCTTCTTTTCTGTGCATGCAGAGAACATTCGGCTTAGCATCCGAAACGGCTAGTAAGACGTAAGAAGCTAAAGCCAGATGCAACTGGGCTTTCCTGTACTTCAGCTTAAATTCGTCTATCACCTCATTAGACAAATTCGACAAATCCCTACAACTTTCAAATTGTGACTACGGTTGCCAATTCAAACGTTTCAATTCTCGGATTGCCCGTCTACTACTACAGGATGACCGCCACTCGGGGAAACTGGGAAATTGCAGGGAATTTGAATTGCCTAAAAATTACGGGAAAAATACTACACGGGTCAAAAATAAGCCAAAATTTGTCCGTAGCTTTAATAGGAAAGCGGTAATTGCAGTTGTTGGGTTTATTTTTGACTCGTGGAGTAGTTTCTGATTGAACTTTTTGTAAGGGATGCTGGAACAAGCAATTTGATGTGTATTTTGCGGTATGCAATCTATGATGGCGCAATGTAGGAGAGACAAAAGTCAGAAGAAATATAAAGGAAGCACTATTGGCATTTTAGTTCACACATCTTGTAGCCTCTACAATTAAAATCGATTCCTTTATAACCGATAAAAAGAAATACAAAACAATTTGAATCGCCCCAACAAAAATTGTTAGCTGTCACATGCATGCCACATGCCTGCAATGTGCATACTTGCATGAATAAAGCTGCAAGTGAAACATTCACAGCTTTATTGCAGACCTGCGACAGCTTTAATTTTGTTTTTGCTACGGCGATTTCAAATAAAACTGAACCGAATTGAAATAAATTCAACTGAATCGATGCCATTTACGGAATGGAGACGAACGACAACAGGAAATATTTTTTAAAGAAAATCCTGAATACAATTACAAATTCCAAAGGACTGAAAAATGCAAATTAAATATTTTCGAAAATCAATCGAAAGATTTCCTTTGCCTCCCCTTCCGTTTTTCTCAAATCCTCCCATTTCTCCTTAATCATCCTCACCCTCGCCCTCCTTGAGATCCGACGGCACGTCTCCATCCATTCTGAACGCGTCGTCGTCGTTTTTGCCGCCGCACATGGGCAACAGCACGGTGGACGCGACGCTGTCATCATCCAAATCGACGATGATGATAATGATGATGATTACAGATATTATTAATAATAATTACAATAACAAGTTTGGACTTACCAGTCAGGTCGATTACTTGACGAGTGTTGCCGTATACTTCTTGTTTAACTTTTTGCTCTGGCGACAACGACGACAATCAAGTTGAAATTTAACTATGAAGATTATTAACCACAAAATTCAAAACCTATCCGGGAAAATTTCAGGGGTAGAATATCCGCTCGGCCTCCGCGTCATAAATAAGCCTGGATATTTTGCTAGCCCAATAGAAATAAATTCAAAGTATAAAGCCAAATCGTACTCGCAAACCCACAAAGCAGGAGGAGGCGGGGAGAAAAGAACCCAACTCGGAATGGATTCCGCGACACACTGTGCCGCTGAGGAATGGTAAGAAAACCCCGATATGCAATTACATTCGGCGCGCATCCCTTTCCGCACGCACTTTGCAAGCCGGCGGGTAATCAGGCCGATCTTGCAGATGCCTGCTCCTGGCGTGCCATCGTTGCTGCATAATTGCCCCCCCCCCCCAATACCTGTATGCGACATCCTCCGGAAGAAAGTCGGCGTGACATAGAAGCAACACAAAATTAAAATCATTTATCACTACGCAGTGAATCCGAGAGAGCAAACACCCCAACCCCTGCACACACCCCCCCCCCCGCTGTCCTGAAAAACTTGCCTTACATGATTGTTGGGCCACAACCCTTCCGGCTTCTGCTGCAGGCGCGGGGGTTGGGGCGGGTAGGACGACTCCTGCGCCCGGGGGTAAAACTCGTACGGCCGGGGGGAAAGACGCCTGCGCCCGGAAAGAAGACTTGCACGGCCGGTGTGAAAGACGCCTGCGCCCGGGGGGGGGGAAGACTCGTACGGCCAGCGGGACAACGGGAACAACGCCGGCTGCAATTTCGGTTGGCATCCTGTTTAAAAGATAGATGATAAAACTCTTTTGGTTTCCCGAACAAATAAAAAGGGCTGTCGTTAAAACTGACGATTTCTTACAGAGGAGGAAACACTCCTGCTCTTCGTCTAACGAAGAGGCCTGGGGCGGTGCGCCGTTGGCAGCTACGGTGCTGCCGCCGATATCGCCGTCTGACCAGGCAACGGCGATCGCCGCCGCCATCCTCTTCGATCTGATTACTGACTGGAGGGGGGGGGGAGGGGGGAAGGGTGTAAAGGGAGAATGTCACAATCGATTCCGCGACACTAAGACACTAAAGCCGGCTCCACACATTGGCTCACATGGCCAGGCCAATGTTTGAAACAACATTTGGTGTTCTTTTATACATAACAAGTGAGCATCGCATCGCGTTCGCATGTCGTGCGCGGAAACGACACTGGATGTTAGTAATATCGGTAAGCAGCAAGATGGCAAGGCTTTGGTCCCAACGAACGACGACAGATGTTTCAAAACGCCCAATCAAAGGGCCCCTTAAGTTGCCAGGAGCAAATAGAAAATGTACATACAATCTCTGTTATTCCTATACTTTTTATTAAATTTTTAAAAACAATTTTCTTTACTAATTTTGAGAAAAACAACTAAAAGCCTCTGGCGGGAACGGACTCCCATGTTGGAGATGCCCTGTTGTTTACAAGCTTGGGCTGACGAATCTGAAAGACATGGACATTTAGAGTTTGAGACAAGGTTCGTCGTATGTCGTACGATGTTCCTGAGCTGCAGTCACGGTGTGACGTCACAGCACATGCGAATATCGGGAACAGAAATTACTTATCAGAACGCAAAACTTACATCTCCGGTGACATTGAGCGCGAGACATCCGAGCCTGTGGCCGGGGTAGGGGGTGGCGCCAGCCTGTGCTCAAGCCGTTCGGCTATCCTGGAACCTACGACTGCAATAATGTACGCGTAAAGAGAGTGTTGGACGAGCCACGGTTTCACTGGGTTCAACTTACGCTCGCGGCGCATGCCACTGGCAAGGCACCTTTGGAACCGGCAGGCCGGGCACACCCACCTGGTCTGCTGGACTACCGAGCAGTTCCCCTCGAGGTCGCACACGTACAGCCCGAAGTCGGCAGCGTGGCGCACGCCTGCTCGAAAAAAGCCCTGCTTGGGGGGGGGGGGGGGAGAAGGGTGGTTACAGATAGAGCGACCTCACGTCACGGTAGGTACCATTATCTTGCAGGCTTGCTTCGCAAGTTGTGGCGCCATAGTTTCTTCCCCAGCAGCCGGGCTCGGCGCACACCAAGCAGTGCCGGTGTCTACGAAGTTCGAAAAATGAGAGGGGGGTTTCGGGTAGGTTAGGTTAATGGCCCGTACCAGCAGTATCACAGCCAGTGCCATCTTTAATTGACATCTTGCTCATCTGTGCTTTTTCAGTTTGCAATCTCTGAATCCCGAATTGCGATGGCTTTGGCAAATAAACTTTCTTCTGTTTCGTTTTGGCAGTTGTCCTAAGAGTAAAGGAAAGTTCACTGGAAGAACACTAACATTTGAAATAATTTGCAACATACACTACATCTAAAATTAGGTCAGTGTTTAAATTGATAAAGCCACTGACCTGTCTCCATCGGCACCGCACGAATCACGGGTTCCAGAGTCAGAGGCACTAAGGCGACCTAAACAGCAAGGTTGATCGGTACTCGCAGAGAGGCTGTAAAATCCGCAGGGATTGACAGTACTAATACTTGTGGCACCTACAATCCCTGGGCCACTTCCTGGGCAGCCAAAATTCTGGCTAAGGAAGCCCGCAATCCCGGTACTTGACCGTCACCATGGGGACCAGCCGCAGGTGCTGCAATAACCACTGGTGCAGGTGGTGCCCAGCGAATAATGCGTAACTGCTTGCTGTGCGCTCGATTGGATGCTGAAGAAGGAAGCACCCCTCCTCATCCACCGGTATTATAGCAGTTGTCGCGGGTCGATTCACCAGTACCTCTTGAATGGCCACCGATCGAGGCTCCAGAGCTCGTGATGGCTGGGACAACGTAAATGCCACATCCTCTCACTGCTCCTGTTCGGCATACACGATGGTCACACCATGCGACGAAACCCACGGCTGCAGGAATGCATATGGCAATTTGGCACGTTCCTCCCGTGGTTTCTGCTCGTTGGCCACCGCAGAATGCCGACTGCAGGCATCGCATGACGACGACCTCGATCTGTGGGAACCGGCCGTTCCCACTGACAAAGCACGGTGCGCCCTATTCGCTGGCAGACCTATAGGCCGTTCAGCCGACCCTACCAGCGCAGCTCGCCTCAGCGCTTGGTTAGGGTGTTGAGTTGGAGGGGTGCCCCTCGAAATCGGTGGGGACTGGGAGGGCTTCTCTCTCACCTTTCCTGAAGCCTAGTCTTGCTCCCTGCGATGGCCGACTCATCCCAGTAGGCAACCTAGCCAGGATTGCGCAGTCGGGAGTCTTGGTTGGCAACAGCGCGACAGCAGGGTTACTTTTTCGCAGCTTCACTGGGTCGGCTGCTCTCCGACCAGTGTTGGAAGCGTAGCTCTTTGCCCTTGAGGGCTTATCCGGAATAGGTCTGTTTACCGGCGGTGCGCCCTCAGCAGCTGAGGGTAACCTGCGCATACTGGCCGACCGTTCGGCCGGACGGGCATCGTTCTTTCGTTGAAAAGAGCCGTTCATCGACAGTAATTTTTTCTCCTGGTTGTTTAAAGCAAGAAATGCAATTTTCTACGAAAACATTCTATTCTTTTGACATCAGAGCAAATTTGTCATTTATCAGGAACGCATAATGAATGATCAATGGAATGATGTGGGAAGCATTAATTATGGAAGTCACATCTCATGTAGGTCCTACTTAAAAACCTAAGCGTTTGGGGACATGGGTTGATAGGAACATTATGTCTTGTTTTTGTGCAGGGAAGATACCCTGTCAGTTTGTAAGCTGAATTTTGTGTGACCCTGTATGTAGCAACTGTGTAATTATTTCACTGAGTCTTTCCTATCTTGCACTTCGACAAAAATATTGCAATATTCATAATACAAATTTTTCTGCTCCTAGAGCTGCAAGTTCTGACTAGTTAAAAACATGGGTAGTGGCCAACATAACAGCAGAAATTTGCGATACTTTTTCTCGCACATCAGATGTTACTTTCATGCATTTCTTTAAGACACGGAGACCAAATGATAGTGAGACAAAAGATTATCGTTGCTTTGAATTCGTTTGCGTACCATGCACAAGGTCTAAAATATCACCATTATTGCTCTTGATTGCAAAAGTCGATGATGCCCATAATGGCCCCCACCTCTGAACTGCAGGTGGCAAATGGGTGAGCTGGTGAACATTATATGTGCAATGTCGAACGCCATACATTTCTTCAACGGCATTTACAAATCTTTGAATTTTAAATTCCGCTGTTCCTAATTCTTCTTTGGTGATATTTTCAATTAAAAGCAAATAAATTGCTGAAACTAGAAGTAGCCAATGATCATAAAAATGTTATGGTAGTATATTTACGGTAATACAGTCAAAGCCGTTTAACGTGGCCACCGGCTAAGGTGGCCAGAATGGCCTAGGACCGATCAAACAGAGTGTTTTGCATGTTGGAAGCTCCGCTTAGCGTGGCAGAAAGTCGGTTAGCGCGGCCACAAAACCCAATTATGCTGTGTAAATTGTGGGGAGACCAACATTCTGCACACAGTAGCCCTCAGAGGTTTAGAAAGTTTTGCACAAAATAGCGACTGATTGTTCCCAATGGGCAATTTGACCTCTCTGGCAAGTTGTGCACGTCGAATCCCTCCGTCAACAAGATATCCGTGACTTTCTTCGAAAATGAATGAAGCCTTTCTTTATGGAAACATCTTAATTAGCAAACAAATTCGGAATAATCCATATCCACAAAGTAGGTTCCATAAGATACGAACTCGTGTGTTTCGGACCACCAAGAGCATTCGTGTGTCATGTCTTTTAGCAATTTGTCGTGGGCATTGATTATTCCTAATATGTTTGCATTCAAGTAACCTAAATTGTAAATTACAATTTCTTCATCTTGATTACAATTTAAAAATGGACAACGAATATTCCGATGTTGTCAAATATCCATGTTCCGATAAAACGATGATAAAGCAATCGATTTTAGCAATCCTTTAGTGAAAAAATTTCACTTCGCTCAACCTGGCCAGCCGATATCAAGTTTAGGGATGAACATTTGCTTGGGATTCTACTGCAGTGTGTGCTTGCAATTGCATTCTCCCGTTGCGGCGAAGTTCTGCGACAACTCCAGGAGGGTAAACATAACCTTGTTTCCCTAGAACACTAACACCACTTTTTTCACAAAATCCACACCAATGCTTGCCATTGTACAGATTAATGTTTTGAAGAGATGCACGGGCAACATCAATTAATGGTGTATCTACCTTTCAATTGTTGATCGCTAATCTGCTAATTGGATGTATCCAGTTGAATCCCTCTAAAGCCAATTTTCTCAGAGATTTTGCAAACTGTTTTGGAAAGCTATTCATATTTGGTTTCACTTGATCAAAATTATCACCTTTATCTATAAAAAATTTTTTTTTTCTTAAATATGGTGGTAATTCTGAGATAATGAACTGAATTGGCCAACTTTCTTTATTTGAAGGATCAAAAACTGGAACACCGTCGGTGTTTAAAATGAATGAGAAAACATATTTTGATGATAATCACTCTCTGGATACCAGCTTTTTATATTCTGATCCATCACATACATCTGAAATGATATTAATAAAATTTCCCTTTTTATTTTCAAAGTGCAAATAAATATGTTCAACTTCCATCATGTACTTTAAAATTTTGCATAACTTGAATTCCACAAAGAAATTATTTTGACAAGCAAATTGACATTTGCATTTTTTGCATTTTCTAGGAATCCCTTTTTCAATACTTATATTATTTTGGCAGTCGTAATTCTTGCAATAGCAGTACATGTTTTTGTGACTTGTAACTTGGGATAATCTGCCAATGCTTTTGAAGAGATTGTACCTTGACATGGGAAAGTTGTTAGGTTTTGGCAGTTTATGAACTACTATTAGCTTCAGCAGCCCATCCAGGCATTTCATTCAAAATAAAACTTGAGAATAAGAAATATGCTTTTATACGGCGTTCACGCTACCCAAATCTAAAATTTTGGAAGGGGAGGAAAGCAGTTGTAATCCTCTGGTATTAATTTGCCTTTAGGGAATCCCATTGTTCAGAAAACCTGAATTTCTTCTGAGTTTAGACTCTTCCTCTGATTCTCCAAAAAATTCTAGCTTTCTGAAGAATAGGATTCCCTAGATGCAAATTAACACCAAAGGATTACAACTGCTTTCCTATCTACCTCTTCCAGAATTTCAGTTTTTGGTAGAGTGAACGCAGTATGCAATTGAACATGTACATCTTCATCAAAAGGGGTTTTGCATATTCTCCAGGAATCCCAATGTTAAAATTGCCGGTTATTTCATCCGCAGACGTAGTATCTGAAATTTTGCCATAAAAATAAATGCATTGGAAATATTTTTTTTTGATAATTTAAACTCTAAATTACTCTAACTAGTAATGAATTAATATAGAGTGTACAATTTAAACAGTTTCATATTTACTTGCAAAAAATTATGATTAGCTTATTGCAATCACTGTGAAATTCACCAAATGATGCAATAAAAATATTTTCTGATATTGATATTTGCTGGTCATTCTCATTGTTGCTGGAAAATATTTCCACAAGAATTTTTAAATTCATTTAATTAATAAACAATAGTAATATTTTGTTCCTAAGGGAGGACAAAGTCATATTTTAGAGATGTGAAATTAAATATCAGAGAAATAAGAACGTTAGGTGGATTTCGGACAGAGGTGGTGGTAAGAGCGACAGAGTACTGGAGACCAGAAATGGAACAATTATGCAGAAAATGTAAGAAAAGTGCAGAATTTGTGGAACACTTGTGGGAGCGTTCAGAGGCAGAGGAGAGGGGGGACAAGAAGATACAGGAGATATTAGATTATGAGGGAAGAAGTGCAAAAAGACTTTTAAAGTGGAAGGTGGAAATAGATAAAATTAATTTAGAGCGGCAGACAAGTACGGGTTAGCGGAGGACGGGGTTATTAAGGGAATGCACATTGTTGGATTTTTGTAATTTTGTAGGTAGATGTGTTATGTATGTTACGTGAAGCTTTCTTTCTTTTGGCAACTGTTATTCTGCTTGTGGGTACAAAGGGATAAGTGGAGATATATGGTGGAGCGAGGTGCCATTATGTTTTTGTTGTCTTTTACGATGTATGTTTGTAACCCTTTCAATCCCTCAAGGAGAGGGTGGAAATAAAGAAATAATAATAATAATGTTCTGTTATATACAAATCTTTCCAGCGGGTCGATAATGTTACAATAACAGCGGGGGCTATTCTGGGTACAATCGTCTTATATAACCTTAATTCGATCACATGATTAACACGTAGCATCAGGTGACAAGTTATGTAATCGTTCTAGAATGTTTAACCTTTGTTAACCCCTAACATCGGGAGAGGCTCCGCCTTTAACAACCTCGTAACTACACCCCTCCTGGTCGCTCATACCGATATTTTTTAGATTAGCGGCCTGCTTCAAGCGTTCGACTTGTTTAGTTAGACTGTCAGCCGGGTTAGCTCCGCTCGGAACATATAGCAGCTCTACATGACCCGAAGAAATTGATTCCTGTATAAAGAATTTTCTCAAATCTAAATGTTTAGTACGTTCAGATGCCACATCGCCTTGCGCCAGCTTGATAGCACCTTGGTTGTCTATTAAAATTTTGGTCGGACCAGCGCACCATCTCCCAAGCCCCAGCTCGGTTAAGAGATTTCGCGTCCATAGGCTTTCCCGCGTTGCTTCGCCTAACGCGACTAACTCCGCTTCTACCGTGCTAAGCGCTATGGTGCCCTGTTTTCGTGTACACCACGATGTCGCGCCATTTGCAAGAACGGTTAAATATCCGGAAAACGATTTACGATCGGTCAGATCAGAGCCCCAGTCCGCATCCACGTACATCATCACCTGACTTTCGCTCGGACTGTAATTGATACTGTTAGCGCTTGTTCGCTTAAGGTAACGCAGCACGTGGTTAGCTGCAGTTTTGTGTTGCTGTCCAGGTGCGCTGCAGAACGGACTTAAGTATGTTATACTAAATGTCAAATCGGGTCGAGTTCCTGTGGCCAAGTACAGGAGGCTTCCAATAAGAGTCCTGTACCGTGCCACTTCATAGGAATCTAGCGCTTCTCCTTCTTGGGTTTTTGTAAGTTTGGCGTTTGGAATTAGTGGGGTAGCTGCTTCTCGACATTCATTCATCTTAAATTCTTTAAGGATTTCTTTTGCGTAGTTTTCTTGATCTAACGTGATGGTGCTTCCTTGTCGCCGTATTCGTATAGACTGGACATACGTGGCTTGGCCCAAGTTCTTACATTCAAATTCCGCTTTTACTGCTCGCTTGAATTCCACAATCTCGTCGTGCTTACCGTATATTAACAGGTCGACGTACGTCGTTACAATGATACCACGTTTATTGTTGACGTATACACATGGATCCGCTTTACTACGTTTAAGACCTTCATCGATAAGAAATTTGGTCAAATGTTGATTCCACCTCCTCCCTGACTGATGGAGCCCATATATTCATTTATTTAGCTTACAGACCCATCGTGTCGTTTGTAACTCATCTGTGTCGGGAGTGTTGATACCGTGTTCATTAGCTATTTCGATTCCGAATTCACTAAATCCTTCCGGGACTTCCAGGTATACATCCTCTTCCAACTCTGCAGTCAAATAGGCCAATGTAATATCCATATGGTGTATTTGCCAGTTTAATTCAGTGGCAAGGGCCATTAAAGTCCGCGTAGTTCGCATTTTGACCACTGGACTATACGTTTCGGCGTAGTCCAGTCCAGGTCAATGCTCATTCCCGAGTGCGACGAGCCTTGCCTTATATCGCGCTGGGTAGCCGGTTTCGTCTCTTTTGAGTCGGAAGGTCCATTTCGTCTTCATGGTCCTTATCTCATTAGTTCGTTTCACTATATTCCAGACTTGATTCCGCATTAAATTGCGATATTCCTCCTGGATACTGCTACGCCACTCCAAATGATTTGGATCGGCTAAGGCTTCCTTGTAACTTCGGGGATCTCGTGAGGATGTCTCGCATTTAGCAACGTGGCTCTCGTAATCTTTATGCCACCGAGGAGGATTGGTGATGCGTCTATTTCGAGTGGTTCTGATTACGGGGGTTGGTATTCGAGTACGAATTTCTTCGCGGTTCGCTTTCGTATTGTTCGTAGGAGTTGGATTGCTATACTCACCGATACCTGGGTCCGCTTCCCTGCATCCGACGTCGTCGTCTTCTTCGTTTTGTTGCGCTGAATCTTGATCATCGAGCATCACTCTTTCGCTGTCGATGCTTGCGAATGGTACTGTTTCTTCGTATCGTTTTTTGCCTTCCTTTCCCTTCGTTTTGCTGGCGGGGAATTTCGTTTCATTGAATATCACATCACGCGCCGTGATTATCATTTTTCGCTTATTATCCCATATAAGGTAGCCTTTAGAAACCGGGGAATATCCTATGAGGATGCCCGCTATTCCTTTTGGCTCAAACTTTGCTCTTGGTTCCTGCGTCTTGTACCAGGTCTCACAACCGAAAGGTCTCATGTGTTCCAGCATTGGCTTTCGTTTGAACCATATTTCAAAAGGAGATTTCCCACATTCGTTCGCTCTTGATGTACTCCGATTTCTGGGGTACGTTGCGCAGCAGATTGCTTTGCCCCAAAAAGTGGTCGGAAGTCCGCTTTGCAAAAGGATTCATCTCGCTGCCTCGATCAGCGTACGGTTTCTGTGTTCCGCGATACCGTTTTGTTGGGAGGTATGGGCGACAGTGAGTTGTCATCTTATGCCCTTACTCCGCAAGTAATTCTCGAACTCATTCCAGAGATACTCTCCCCCTCTATCCGTCCTGAGGCACTGTATCTTCTTGTTGTGTAAATTTTCCACTATGAGTGTATAATCCTTAAATTTTTCCAGGACCTCGCTTTTCTTCTTGAGCAGGTATGTCATTCCAAATCTACTATAGTCGTCAATAAATGTCGTCACGTCCCGGGCCCCGTTACGTGTTGTCGATCCTTTGTCCATGACGTCTGAATGTATCAGTTCTAGTGGTTCGGTTGCTCTTGTTACATTTGCATTGCCGAATGGCTTTGCAGCCGCTTTACCTGCTGCACAAATTTCACAAAAGTGTTCTGGAATTGCTGACTGGGGAAGGTTCAGCATTTTTCTGACTGCCGAGTAATGGAGATGTGATAGCCGTTTGTGCCACTTCTCTGTCTCACTATCTTGTATACAGGAAAATCCTTCAATCACACGTCGTTCGCTTGGTCCTTCGGAAGGCATCTCCTTAATACAGTATAATTCGTTTATTATTTTGGCTTCGGCCCTCACATTTCCACGTTGATCGATCACGGTCATGCCTTCATTAGTGTACAAAACTTTACAATCTCTTTTAGTAATTTTTCGTACAGAAATTAGATTTTTGCTGGGGTTCGGTACGTACAACAAGTTCTCTAACTTGATTCGCCCATCTCTACATTCCGGTGACAGGGTTATCAAGATGGTACCTATACCTTCCACTTTTATTGATCGTCCGTAGACTACTCTTACGCTTCCCAAGCATTCCCATAATTCGGTATAACTTCTCTCTATGGCTGGACATATGGTCAGTGGCTCCACTGTCCACTATCCAGAGGTCTGTGTCTTTCCTTGCTAGGTGGCTTATTGCCATTGGTGTGTTCTCGCGTACCTTCTCTACACACCAGCCATCTGCCGCTATACTCGCGCATTTGCCGGACTTCGAGGCGTTCGTATTAATGGCGCTATTCGCTGTTTGATTTCGTTGGTGGTCGCCATATTCAGGACAATTTCTTCCTATATGCCCCTCCTTTTGGCATCGATAGCACCTAAATGTATTATTAGGGTCGTTCGGATTATTAATAGGTGTCCTTCGTTCTGGTCTTCGTTGGTTATATTGTGGCGCATTCTTGCCTTCGTTATATCCGCTTGCGGGCCTTCTTTGTTCGTTGTCTTGTCGTTCGCTTCTAGGCAGGTATCTAGCCTTGCGTTCTCGAGGTTTGAAATCTTGCCTCGGTTTGCGCGTAGCCATTGCAACGGTATTCTCCGTCATGTCGTCGTATACCTTGTCAGAAGCTACTTTGGTTTCCTCTACAAGCAGGGTTTGTTTAAATTGGCTATAGTCGAAGTCTTCCACTTTGGTGGTCACCGTGCGTTTTAGTTGCTCGTATTCTCTTGGTAATCCCATTAAAATGTGGATTGCCGCTTGTCGATCGTTAATTGTAATTCCTGCACTTCTTATTTTATACAAGAGCTCGTCTTTGCGCATCGTATACGCGAACATGGTCTCACCGGGCTGTTTCCGCATCATCGCGTATTGTGTCAAGGCCAACATTCCGTGCCATTCGTCATAAGAATCATGGACTAGCTTCAACTTATCCCATATTTCCTTCGCAGTAGCGAGTCCCCTAATTGCGCCTATACAGCTATCGTCTATGGCTGTTAAGAATACTCCTACCGCTCGCTCATTTTGCTCGTTCATTGCAGGTGAACCCTTACTAGCCAAGATTCCTTGGACTCGCACAGACCAATATTGATAATTGGTTCTATTCAATTTGGGGAATTGGGGATAATAGTCCATCCTTTCGCTTGTTTCGTTGCCGTTTACGGTGCTGCGCGCCGCTTGATCGCTTTTCCTACCACTATGTTCGCTTGCCTCTTGCGTGCGCCTTGAAGTGCCTAGTGTGAAACCCGTGGTGAGCTTTTCGTATCTTCGCCTAGGAATTTCGTTCCAGAAAAACAAGGTTCGAACAAGAAAACGAAAAAGCAAGGCTTGCTTTTCGCTCGGCGCTCGGGTTGGGCTAACAACTTAGCAAAATAGGTTCAAAAGGAACCTCCGCACACCTGGAATCAATTATTTTCACGTCATGTACGCACTTGCTCAACGCACTTCACTGATTTGCGAGCTCCTGGTCTCACTGCGCAAGTTGTTTTGCTTGGATAAACCAATCTAGGGTTCCCGGGATTGGGGAAATTAATTACCTTAGGCCTCCACAAAATATCCCTATAGTGAAGGGTTAACTCGTGACTCGTGTATTTCGCTGTGCATTAACCATCGTTCGATCGTCCGTTTTACATCCACTTCAATTCCTTAGGAATTATTATATCAACAAATAATCACAAAATAACAAGATGTATAATAACAGGAACAAAATATGCGTATTTGTTATACTATACGCTCGCTTTTGGTTGCTCGAAGGAGCTTTGCAATCGCCGGTGTCAGCTCAGCTCCGCTGTCTCCAATGGCCGTTGATTGGATGGTGAGTTGAGGAGAATAATGGCGTCTTGGTCCGCAAGTGTACCGTTCGTCTCAGATTTCGAGTAGTATTTCTCGCCAAAACACACTTATTTCTTCGAAATAATAACCAAATGTTCTGTTACCGTACTGCTGACTGCCGTAAGTTCGTCGATGCACCGTCGAATAGGCCGTATCTTGCATGTTTCTCGCTGTTTTCGTAAGTATCGCTTCGTGTCGTCGTTTTTCCCGCTTCAGGATCCGCACACGCGATCCGCATCCGCTTCGGAGATTTTTCTCGCACAATCCGCACGTAGTAGGCTTCGTTTCTCACTTCGTTTTCGTGGATTGTTCTCCAATTGTTATTGGAAAAGACCCAATCCGTCAGATTGTTTCCAATCTGGGCCCATAACCAGTAGATTTTTTGTGGATCGATTAAATCGTAGACGGCAACTCTCGTAATCGATCTCTCGTTGGAAGCGCGGGAATAAGTCTTCACAGCCTGTTGCAGAAACAGATTTCAACAAATACTGGTTACGTTTATTCGTGGTTAACTCATTTACACAGCGATTGGCGATAGTAACGTGGTTATGTTCGTATGCATAATAACACTCTACTACGTTTCCGCATCGTGTTCAGCGGGTCGATAATGTTACAATAACAGCGGGGGCTATTCCGGGTACAATCGTCTTATATAACCTTAATTCGATCACATGATTAACACGTGGCATCAGGTGACAAGTTATGTAATCGTTTAAGAATGTTTAACCTTTGTTAACCCCTAACATCGGGAGAGGCTCCGCCTTTAACAACCTTGTAACTACAATACTTACAATTATTTAAAACATCTTCAAATAACGGTGCACTTGCATGACAACTCAAAGTTTTTATTGAAAAATGCAAAATATAAAATAATTGAGATGGCATAGACATTTTATTTTGATAAACTTGGATGCCTTGTAAATGAAATTCTAATTAATGCAAGAAGCACATTCAAATGTTAGAATAGAAGCACTTTTTCCAGTATGCAATTCCCTTTTCTAAATTAATTTGAATGGCATCCATAGTCAGCAAACAAATATTTACCTTCAGTGATGGTACCAACACATATGCTTTATAAGGTTTTCGCTGTTTTCCAAATACCTGTTAGACTCGCAGGCAGTCACTTCGTAAGGACATACGATGATTGCCGGGTGAAGCTGCTTCCCAATTTTCGTGCTTGTTTATAGATTTCTCGTTCCAAAGTTCGACATCATACTTGTAACAAGCTTCCTTTGTAAGTCACATATCAAGCGCAGTTTAAAATCAGTGTTTGGGCAGGTATTGTTGGTGATCGTTTAATTGGACCATATCTACGACCACTAAATTTAAATGCGCACACCTAACTTATTTTTTTACAACAAACACTCCCAGAACTGTTACAGGATGTCCAAATTGTGGTTAGGAAGCAAATGTGTTTCGACCAGAATGGATCTCCTGCGCATTTCTTCACCACAGATTCCCAGGCAAATGGATGGGCATAGGTGGTGCGGTGGAATGGCCAGCCCGTTCTCCTGACTTGTCACCACTTGATTTTTGTTGTGGGTCCATCTGAAACCTCCTTTGTTTGAAACACCAGCGGATGACCTTTCAACACTTCTGGCCAGATTGGTAGCAGCAAGTGAGGAAATCACAAATTAACCACATCTCTTAGAAAATGTGCGCCCAAGTTTTATTAGATGTGCGGCGTGCATTGACTGTAGGACGCGCACTTTTGAGCAGTTGTTGTAATTGAAATGTTTGGTTCAACCTGTCAGTGGTTATTTATTACTATTTCAATAAACACGGGAATACCCTTAATTGCAACACTGATTTTTGAAAAGGAAATAATGACAAAACGTGTACAAATGGACCGTATTTGTTACATGTGTGATGCGAAACTTTGGAACAGATGTAACTCCGTAATGAAGGTTCAAATGCCATTTTCCACTGAGTGAAATTTGTTTATTTCTAACACCTCTACCTCACCCTTCAGTTTGAGCATGACCTTTTTAAACACCATGTATAGTATAATGCGTACCATGTAAAATTATGAAAGCGCATAAAACAATTGGAAAACACAAACATTTTCGCCTAACTACGAGGGTAAACTAAACAGCTCTGTATTATTTTAGAAATTCCAAAAAAAAGTTTATTTTCAGAAATGCCTTCTTTGCATTAATTAAAGCTAGAACATTCACCTATTTTACTATATAATT
>WWPM01015900.1:0-22390 GCA_023279145.1 Glomeris maerens | reverse complement strand
TTGCAGCGCTTGAATTTTAGATCTGACATGTGTTCTTGAAGTTGATCCTACCTGCAAATATTGTTTAATGTAATTATAAACCACATTCTAATGTTAAAATAAAAATTAACTGTTTCCAGGAGCGATCGTGGCTGACTTAAGAAGCGTGTAACAAGTTTGTACCACGTGGTACTAACTTATTGCCCATTTTAAAGCAGTGTGTAACTCAAAAACGGCTTATAATTTCACAAAAACGAAACCAGGGATGGATTCAGAAGACTTAAATTAAGCAGAAAACCATGCAAGTCAGCTTTCTTACCATTTTTGTAAGGCGTAGCAGAACTTGGCTAAAGCAACTTCAAGAAAATTCAAGACATTTTTGACACATGCACAGATTTAATTGCACTGAACGATTGGCGCCAAATAATTAGCAGTGCTTTGTTGGGTTTTGTTCGTCATGAGATGGCGTTTCATGTTAGTGTGTTCAAAAGTTGATAACTCAAACAATAATATTTATTAATCAATCGGGCGTACGAACTGCATTCTGTGTGGTGTGGTACAAACTTTCTGCGCACCTTGTACTGTACATTTACAACAACTTTATTTCTACTAGACCAAACTGGCTCATTTTTGGATATACAGGGTGTTGCCGAATTCGTTGGAGAAACTGACAGGGAATATTCCCTGCATAAAAACAAGATAAAAAGTTCCTATATACCCATGTCCTCAATCGCTTAGATTTTTAAGTAGCACATACGTAAAATGTGACATGCATAATTCATTCTCCCCACACCTTTCCATTGATCATTCATTATACGTTCCTCATAAAGATGTGGGGAGCATGAATTATGAATGTCACATTTTATGTAGGTGTTACTTAAAAATTTAAGCGATTGAAGACATTGGTTTATAGGAACTTTTTGTCTTGTTTGTATGCATGGAATATACCCTTTCAGTTTGTCCAACGAATTCGGCAACACCCTGTATGTAGCAATAAGTTTATTATTTATTATAAACCCAACTCATTTTTGTATGCAATGTGTTGTTGCTATGTTTATAAAGGTGGGTTTATAATAAACTTAATGCAGACTACATATCATATTAAAAATGAACCTGTTTGGTGCAGTACAAATAAAGTTACATTTTGAAACAAGTTTAACCAAACACTTTTGGTGCTACTGTATATTCATGACAATGTAATTTAAATCCTTTGTACAGAGTTTTCTTGAGGAAAAACGAAAGCGATTGATACTTGTATCGATACTTACTAGTACAATAATAACAAGTGGCATTATTATATGTATACGCTTATAACAAAATTTTTTTTCTTCATTATAGAATCGAAAAATAGGAGCGCCTATTGGGACTGATTCCAGAAAAAGAAATTTCCCAATGAAGAAGACGGATCACATAAACACAATTAGTTAAGTCATGTATTTTTAAAGTACAATAAAATTGTGTGGTGTAAACTCTATTTTAGTACTGATGCCCCTAAAATTATTCGGTACTTTGGCGCTGCTTTAATGCTTATAATTCTATACTGGCCATAAATCTTCAACCCTAATTTCATACTGATGTCCCTAAAACGGAAGTAACTCAGGTTTCTAGCATCAAATCAGAATCTCCGAATATATTACGAGCATACAGAATTAAAATTCTATTTTAGCTCTTGTATCCCATAAATTTAGGGCTTCTAGATCTAAAATAGAATTTAAATTTCGACTCGGGTATACAGGGAACTCATACGCCCAATTTTTCATAGTTGTTCAGCTATGCTAGCATATAACGTGCCCATGCGTAATGCATTTCGGGAAGGTAATTTAGCCGTGCAAATAGGTTTATGGAGTGAGGCGAGACTATATGACGTCACGATGAATGTGCATACAAAGATGGCACATTCTGTTATCTGCACGACATATTGCTATATCGCGATACACTGTAAGTGACGTGCGCAAACATCATCTGCAATTCAATATTAATATTTAGGTCGGTTTATGCACATACTATTCAATTTTTAATCAATGCCATAATCAATCAAGGGTCGCAAATATATAACATAACATGCATGCCAGAAAATGTAGCAAACTTTCAAAACAATTTAATGTTTCTGAGACTATATCCGATAATTACAGAAAATGAAATTTCAATGCACGTAGTATTTAATAAAATACTTTTTTCTAAAAACAGCATATGCATGTTCAAGATATGGGTCATGTTAAGGCGAATTGTAGGTTATTTGTAATATGTTAATTACCAAAACCGGTAGAGCACTTCATGAAAGTCGAGTTCCGGAGGTTATACAACGTCACATTATTTAGGACAAAAATTTCCATGCATGATGATTCAAACCTTTACAGATCATTTTTAAAGTTCATTAAAAATTCGTCTTTTTTAAATATTTTTTCTTAAAAATTAAACGATTCCGCAAATTTCTTTAGTACTATAATGACACTAAATTCTCTGGTTTCTATAAGCTTTCTAGTTGAGTATAAGTGCTAAACTGCATGCAAGGATATTTTTTCTTATCCGTATCCTTTCTTCCGGTTGCCTTCTGAAATATGCGTTTGTTCACATTCCTGACAATAGATAAGCCGCAAAATATTGTGTACGAATACGAATTGCATTTCTATGCAAATTCTTGAATTATATTTTAGCAGGATTTGAACAGGATGAAAAAGTGAGTGATTTTTTTTTCTCAAAAAAGTTAAAAGTACGCATGCGCTCAGAGTGAAAACGGTGACACGTCACTGGAAGAGAATGCGCAAAAATATCCGAGTAGGCAAGAAGTAAAATCAATGAGAAGGAAAGTGATCTTAAGCTTAAGAGTATATAAGAGGCTATAGAAGCCATGTTATAAGGGCTTATCGGGCAATTTCAACTCGCCATATGATTGGCCCTGGCCCAATTGCACTCGCAGCTTTTGCCAGCACCAATCCAATCTTACTGCACAGATGCATAACAAATACTGAGAAACATACAAATAAACGAAAACAGTACCGCAACACGAGCGCAAAACAGGCAAAAAGCTAAGTCTAAAAGAGTCATTCCTCAGAACAAATATGCCGATATACGTAGATATTCCAAAACAGGTTGCATTAAACTTATGAAAAACATGTATACACAGAAGAAAAAAGTACAAGAAGCAAAGTAGAATAAGATAGAAATTTATTCATGACGTCCACCCTTGGCAATCTCATAATAAGGACTGCGCAATGCATTGGCAAATTCATATTCGGTGCCAATTAATTTTCACAAAATTCTTCGCATTTAGTCAGGAATCCTGCTTCCATTAGATAGGAAGCGATGTAGAACTCAATTAAAATAATCAGCAATTAATTATGGAAAATCGATATTTTAAAATATTTATTTGACGGATGATCCATTTCATATGTACCATATATTGCATGGCAACTACCACATTTACATTCGAGCCCATACATTTATAAATTTTATTCGGATAATTATAACTCTGAAATATGTAAATTGCACTAATACCGATTATGAATGCAGCAATGGTTCCGAAAATTTAACATGCTCGTAATCCAAAATTCTACTGCAAATATCTGATCCAAATCATGGGTAATAAAGAAGTTAAACCACGTGGCAAGCATTAAACTCCCAGATGATACATTAATATGACAGGCAAAATATAGTATTTTGCCTACAGGCCATGGTACATCTAAATCATAAGTGATTGTTAATGGCGCTGTTGGGTTTTCATACACTTAGGCAGACTTGGGTGCAATGGACCACATGCGCAAGCGCATTTTAGTGGCGGAATCTTTGTGAGCTCACAAATCGACAATAATTATTTTTATAATTTTGTAACAACGCATTACATTATTCTACGATGAAAGAACGCACATATTGTTTTCGCAAAACTGAAATTTCGTCGCTTTTGAATTGTTTATTAGAACAATAGGTAAAAAATGGCTACAACTTGCTCTATATAGTACGTTGTTTTGAAATATGCTATGAAAATACAATATGGATTCCACTTTGATTAATAGTGGCTTACTATGGACATCAATACTAGCATGCAAGCTAGAGAAAAATTATATGTTGCCCTTGGGAAATATGTATAGCCAAGTATTATATAGAAATATATAATAAATTATTAACTTAATAATTGAGATCAATTTGCGTAGTAAATTCGCGAAGTCAAAATAAATGCATCAACAGCAAAAAACGAACTTGTGATTAGGTATTCAGCAAACGCGCGCACCGTAGTCCCACGTTTTAAAATAATTATTCCAGTACTTATTACCAAATTTTTAAATCATAATTTAGCAAAACATATCAGCTTTAATTGGTTATTCCCAGCAATCTCAAGAGGTCTCACAATAATCTGCATGATGTGGATTGAACAGTGACAATTAATATAGGAAACAATAGATTCCACAGTAAATTGGTAAGCAAGTGTTTACTTAATTCTCAGAAGAAATGGTCATTATCTCTTGAGCATATTCAGACGAGACATCTTGTCCTCCTCGCATACAGGGAATACAGTGTCTAGTCCATCAAATCATTATTTCTCACAAACCGCGCTATATCTTATTATATCTAGGTATGCATGTCTGGAAACAAAGCGCTAATGTGAAATTTCCAAAACTAATAAATTTGTTGTCGTCTCTCATCTGTTATATTTCACTTAAAATTTGATGTGGTACTACTTTTTATGTCCTATTCATTCAATGTACTAATTTTAACTATTTCTCCAGCCATTTTATTTACAAAGTTAAGTTTTGGGTAACCTGCCCATGTCAATGCATATTTCGACTTGTCAGCGTTAACTTGCTTTTCTTGCGTTTCAGTAATATGCAAACAATTCTGATAAATATATCATTTAAATTGCATTATCGGTTTCAAACAACAGGAGACTGAGCGATCAATAATTACAGTAATAAAAAAGCATCGAATATAAAGTACTATCGCGGAAATTCGATTGCAGTGTCTTCATTTCGTGGCAGTTACATGGCATCCTTTTGTCGCCTAGGTCAAACCATACAGTGATAATATTGACCATGCCAGTTTAACATAGTCATACTTGCTAAAAACATGTAAATGATTTATATAATTTTTTCCAATATGTATGTACTCCTTAAACACGTAGACTATTATTGTGTTTTTTATAGGATTTGCATTTACCGCTTTCTATATATGCTTATCATTCATTTACAGTTAATTTGCAGCTAATGGTCAAGCAGCTTTCATTGTCCAAAAAGGGAAATAATTTTCCATGATTACATGATCCGTTGTTCAGTATAGACAATTTAATTAATTCCCAATCCTAGAAATTGCAGAACCCATAGGGATAACAATAATTTGAATTGCATTTTAAAAAGTAACGTGCTTCTTTCTCTCTGATAGGAAAAAAATGGGATATCATTTCTCAGCTAGTGTAATCACATTAGCAACCACACATTTGGACAAATTTGAAGTGTCAATCCCAATTGCAATATTGCCGACTGACAAACGTATTTCCGAGTTTCGTCGCATGTGGAACATAATTTCCTATCGACATATGGAAAGTACCATGAGGTGGTTATGGAACGAAAGAGATACATAGCCTGTGGGGGGAGGGGGGGGTGAGAGATGAAAACGTATGGAAAATAGGATGACACGCAGTGTGAGTGAAGGAGTAATTCGGGAAAGTCGGTCATCGATCGCAAGTCTGCTATCGATCTGAATGGCCCCCACAGACCCAGCGGTTGCCTAGAGACACCACCTCCATCAGCAGTCACTCTCCATGGGCCAAATGATTCTAAAAACAGCAGCCAAGAACAAAAAGGAAAAATTGTCAGCCTCAATTGGCCCTGGAAATAAGAAGGGCAGGCCTGCTCAATATTTTTCACCACTTGCAAAAGGCAATTCAGCTCTCTGCATGAGATCCTTGTATCCATCAATCCTAACTTGGAACACATCCAGTCTAAGTTTCTATGAAAGAAATTATTTACAGCCTCCAACTGATGCTGCGTTAGCACAAAATCAACTTTTATTTTCTCCATTTCTCCAAAGCGGATTGTAACTTTCCCTTCGTTGTTCGGAAGTAAACACACCATTACATAGTAGTTTTAGAGTAAGCAATGTCCGCACAATTCGATTCCGGGTTTTGTGCATCAATATTCTTTATATAGGAAGTATTTTGGCAAGTATGAATTGATTGGCATCACACTTTCACAACATGAAATGATTAATGAGATATAATTATGTAGTTTTGGACATCAATGGAAGGCATTCATTCTGTCAACATGCAAGAAGTATCACTTGACTTCAGCTTCAACATATATTGAAAAGCAATATGTGCGAAGCACGTAAACAGTATTATTTAAATTATAAATTGCTTTATTACTCAACATGATACGATATTATATTTGCAAAAATCAGGTAACTTGTATGATTAAGTACACTTTGTTAATATCGATTGGTTTCTGTTTTCCCTTCCTCTGGACACCCTGTGTGATCATTTGTTTGCTTTCTCCGCTTTTGTTTGTCCATCTCCCTCGACCCAGGTGAAGGTGCAACTTTGAAGTTACCAAGTCTACAGAGCTAGAATGCGTGCACAACAAGCTATTATCCAAATTGGGCAACGACTTCCTTACATTTTACTTTCGTTCTTGATTTCAATTTACTTATCTAGAGCTAAGTAAACACACGTATCTTCGACAATGCGAGAGAAATTTCAAAATCTGTAAATGTGCTAAAAATGTTTAGACATCGTCCATTTACGTGTTTATTGCATTAATTTCCTAATTTTAATGGAAATCGAACTTCTTGCAATGATGTACTATATTATGAATACGGTACATCATTTATGCAAAAACTTTCAAGTAGAAAACTTATATTTTTGCACGTGAATCAATAACTTCTTATTTATTTCACGATTTAGGCGCCTCTCCCTATATAAAAGCGTCACATAAATAAACACCCCTCCACAACCATTATTTATAAAACGACCATCTGCAAAAACCTTTTTAACTGCACCAAATGCAAACCAAAAGTATACTACATTTGAAACCATATATAATCCATTTATAATTGGCTTAATCAAAATGCTAAATTGAATTTAATTTCACCCGAAAAAATGTGTAATTGTTTGCAGATTTTCTAGCTTGTGAATTCGAGAAAAGGAGGAGTTCGAAGGCATACATGTATTTCGATTCATCAATCAATACGAACAGGATATCTAAAAATATATCTTGAGTGATGTCATCTAATAGGGCCTACATGTCGATGTGTCCACGTGTACTAGTAACATTAAAGATCCCTATCACATTCAAATTGCGACCAACGCAGCACATACAATTACTGTTCAGTTGACCAACTCATTAATTATTTACCGTTCTGTTGATGGGAATTTATTTTGAACGCTGACAATACAATTAGCGTTTAATAATTAGATATTAAAAACTTTCAGGAGAATTAATTACTTATCAGTTTTATGCATTCCGGATTTATCTCGACAGTATCTAAACTTCTTGAATATTTTGCATTAAACAAGCTTAACTCGTTCATCTGAAGAATTTCATCTTTTATAGGGCAGCCAAACAATCCCCTAATAATAATTTTTTTACTCGCATTCTGGAAAATTGTAAAAATCTTCAAGCACATTGTGGCCGAATTAAACAAGATGTAATTAATTTATCATATGCAATATATTTCTGAATATGTACTTGTGCAAAATTGCTAATTATAATCCATGAATTGACGCATGTCACTGTGGATTGTTTTAACATGTAAATCATTTTGTTTAATTATCATGCATGGAAACAAAATAATATTGAACTACATATAGCTTAGTCAATTGCTCGATATTATGGTATAAATTTTCTTTTGTAATTGCAAATTTTAACACGTTGTCCAGGATACAGTTTCATGTTAATTTAGCTGATTGCACACATTTCCACAAAGAGCACTTTCCATTCAATTTAGAAATGACTATTTTGGGAAGAGGAATGGCAGAAGACATTTCGTAATTCGAGACATTCATTTTCTTTACGGTCGCGGAGCTACGAAGACATTAAACGTTTATTCAAAAATTACAAGTCAAAGCTTCATGGGAGCGTAAAAAAGTGGCAGACATTAAAAACCAGACGCCCTTGCAAAAAAAAAAAAGCAAAGTAACATTGACGACCATGAAGATGACCGACCCCTTGACGCATTTGGTAAAAAGGAAGTCGAAGGAAAAGTTCCGGCTGAGGCTGTCATCCCAAAATCACCAGTTTGGGAAAAGGTTTTGCAAAACATCGACCGGAAGACTTTAACAGAGTCTCCTCTACTCAATATGGCTGTCATTACAATGAATTTGACAGGCTTTTCATCATTGGCAGTCAATGGGGAAAATGGAGGTCGTAGTCATTATTGACAGGTCGCTTAATACGCTGCAAACCATTATCCTCTTCGGAATTGAGAAAAAGTTTATACCTCAACATTATCAGGCGTGCCGGACATTTACGCGCAAAAAATGTGACTTTTAGCACAAGATTTGACTACCTAAAATTAGTCGCTATACACGTATGTAACAGCGATTCATCAGAAGTTAGAGAAGAGAAGAGACAATTTAATCACATTATAATATTAAAGTAGGCTACAATTTGTTATTTCTAAGATACCAGAATATTTTCATTATTTACAAATGAATATTTACTGCACGCATTGAAAGACCTTTACTTAAAAACTTCAAAATTCTATACATGTTTCAATGTTTCAGACGCCTGAAGGCAAAAAATCTTGGCGATTTCGATCGTCACGTATTTCTAATTAGGTTTCAATATCTTATCACGGCACGGCATCAATTAAAAGTGTTTCTTACCAAAGAAAAAAATGTGGCGAAAAAACGATGGCTGCTTACAGGAAAAAACTGTCTTCTGATAGCAGCTGCTTAACAATTCCTGGCACGCCTATGACTGCGTCATGACCTACTCATACATGTTGATGTGTAAAATTCTTCATCTCATCCTTGATGGCCTTGAAAACCAAGTCTACAAAGACATCGAATCGCACCGAAATGACTTTTGAAGCCAACCTTTAGTTTGAGCAACTTATACCAATAATAACGTGAACATTACATATAAGGTTCGTTACTTACAAAAAATTACATTTACCATACCAACTGAACAAATAACATCCAATTGCGTAACGAAAGAATGAAAATAACACTGGTCAACAAAAACTTTTTTCGTGCATCCAAAACAAATTCAGGTGATTTATATGTAAAATGATACGCTGATACCGAAAATGCTTATATTTTTTCCCTATCACGTCTAGATGAAAAGATATATTAAAATCGGTATTTTACATAAAATGTACAGGATTGTAATCCGTAAAGTAAGGTTTTGTATTTTTAGAAATACAAAAAAACGTTCATGTTAAAAAATGTTTACATTAATTTGTAGACAGAACATCTACTTATTTTTCGACACAATTTCATTCTGGTCAACGCAATTTTGTAGGCGATATGACAGTTTTTGTATGACCAGTTTGCCCGGTTTTACATTTTATATTTAAAATTCGCTTTCTCATTTCACTTAGGAAAAACAGCATGTAGTAAACATTGGGTAGTGTAGTTTTCTATGTCTAAATGAAGATTTTTGAAATGAATAAACATTTGAACACTTTTTCGGTATGGCTAAGCACCTATGTACGCTGCACACTAGAGGAAAAACTGCAACTTTTTCCCACTTGTTGCATTATAAGTGTTATACCTCGTACACTTTGCATTTGTCGACATTAGTCATTGCTACCTTGTTAAAGTAAATTACATTTGCAGCAATCTAGACCCAACCGCAGCTTTGTTTATCCAATGGTTTCCAAGATAGGACACTTCCAAAGTGGCGATTTTGTAAAAGAAAATTAGAATTTGAAGTTTTGCTCTTCTTTCGAGCCAAATATCAGCATAACTGCTCATTCTACAAGAAAGTCACACGGATTACACTTGTAGTACGTTTCATTGGCTTTCATTTAAGCACAAGAACGAGTCTGTAGACCCAATAGGTCTCTTGCAATCGTAAAACAAGTGAAAATTGGACTTGTGTACAGAAATCCCATCATTAAAAAAAATCGTGTTGACCAGTGTAATGCAACTAACATTTAGGTAGATGCCTCAAATAAAACTAACAACATTTTCATACTCATTAATGGGACTAATGCTATCAACATAATCTAAAACTTACTATGCTTACAGAAAGAAAATTGCAGTTTTGATGATGAAATGGCACTTTCATAGAACTAAGACTGCAATTGTAAATAACAAACTCGAGTAAATTCAGTGAAGGGGTGGAATACCAGTACATTGCTGCGGAACAAGCCGCATGGTGTACACATCGTAAATATTGTTGGTGACTTTTAAACAAAATCGATGTGGCCCTCATGGAATTCGCATTAGAACTTGGCATATGGGGATAACGAATTTCAAGTAACTAAAAGGTGAAGGTGGGAGAATGGAGGTGGTGAAAGAGAAGCTGGCAATTTACACAAGAGTCTTGTCAACACATTGGTGAGCTTTCAGGGGATTCTGCTGAAAGAAAGCAGTGTTGGTCTTGCAGTGGGCCAGCAATGGTTGATTACGTCAAGCTCGAATAACAAAACTAACAAACGGCGCCAGGCTGCACCCAACTGGACACCCAGAGACAGCTCACTGCTTCTGAAAACCGGACACAACAACGACAAAACAAAATGGTGTCCAGTGACAATACTCGTATTGCGCACAACGCTTGCTACCACGTCTGTCTTTATTTTGCAAGCTTAAAAGTACATTAGGCCTAATACCTGCTGAACTGACAGAGATCCTGGCATTTCGTAATCTCAATTGAATTGAATATTGCATAAGTTATATTGATTATTACTTGCACTACTCAATAATATCCAACCCTACATTTCCTAAAGTAACATTACAAGTTCACCAAAATTTGAGGAGAATTGAAATGTATTTTCTTTTCATTTCGATACTAGACAACGCATTTTACTGTTCACCTGTCATCCAGTCAAAATAAATCAGAAAGATTATGATCCAAAATTTGCAAATCAACTGCTGTATATTTTGGTACTCTGCCAACGATAAGGTCAAAAATCTGATGATATGTTAGCTTGCAATACAACAAGACAGTTGATTTTGTGACAAGACTTTTCCTGTTTCAAAAAAATCAGAGGCCACAAATTAATTAGTCACCTCATTTACAGGCTCTCTTCCACGTAATGGGTGCGAGCCGTAGTTTTAGCTGAAAGTGATATTCTTCTCATTCGTCACGTTTCAAAATGGTGTCTGCTCAGGAAGTCATGAGCTATAAAAGACACATATAGTGCTGCAGAAAATGTCAAAGTTGTCATCATTTTTGCAGCGGGTGGCCAAGAAGGGCACATTCATTCGTCAACACCTGCTATTTGAAGTTACATCAGGACCACCCGGTCACGTGACGTCGCACATCAACTGTAACCTCCCAACCAAATGGCAATATCAGCAATGCATGCTATACTGAAATCAGATTTTATCTTTAATAACTCGTGTGCAAATAAAAATATGACATTCAAGCACAAACAATATGTGCCTGTATGTTAGATATTGAACACATAGGTTTCAAACTGACATAAAACATTTCTATAGAATTTCAGCTTTGCATTTGGAAACACTATAATATTTGGCAAACAGAAAAGCCTGAGGAAAACCTCAAGCTGGCATAACAATTCGTAGAACGACCACTTGCAATTTGACCCTGCAACCGCACAGTAATAATGCGAATGCATCAACCGCTATTATGGACACCACATCATGATTTTGATCTTTCACTAGATCAGCGTCACATTCTGCATATTTCAATTAACAACACGCTTTAACTTGTGCAACTAAAAACAGAAGTTCGTTTTTATCCTCTTTCCTCATACAGTGGCAATTTTCAGTTCTGTATTTTCATTTGCTTGCGCGCTATCATTCAAATGTCAAAAGAGCTTGCATGATATTCTAGTTGATATTATTCTTGATTAATATGTAGTTCGCATCTTGTGCGATCAGACCTCTGGTAGGCATGTCTTGTTAGAAATGTTACTCTTGGTTACAAGTTAAGATTGTGTATGTTTTATTACATACAGGTAGCTGGACCGGACATTCGATTTGCAATAACGATAACCGCAAGATGAAAATCCTAAACTTTCTTGTGAAGTCTATTTCCCAACATGACAGAACCCAAAAAATAAACGAAACGAGATCAGGGATTGCTTGCTCTCAGAAGCTACATTGCGGTAAAGATATCAATCCACAAAACCCATTATGGCCATAGTGTAAAAAATTGCCAGGATAAGAGAGAGATCACAGCACGGTGTCACGTTCGGTATACTTCAATGTCCAACGGCAAACCCCAAATAACTACCTCGTATTTCGCCTTCCATACACGAACGCAATTGAAGTCAGTCTTTTTATCGTAGGCCTACAAGATCCACAGACCACATTTTATCATATTTGTAGCAAGACGCAATTTTTAAACATCAAACAGAATCCATAGTTTGGCTGCTCATTTATCACAGACATTTGCAAGGCAAATTGTTCCTGTATCTGCAGATTTAAATACTTGCTCGCATAGTATATATGTTACTCAGAGTTTTAAAAAATCTTTTGCATTCATAGTTCATGAACACCATAATTATTTCGACATAAATATGGCATGAAAATTACGGCAATTAAACAACAAATGCTTAAATACACAATGTAAGCCGGTCAATATCTTATGTTTTCCTTCCGTGCCCTAGAGATTTAGACAATAACTGCATGGCATATTACGTGGTACCATTAAGTAACATCTCCTCCTGCCTCTTCTATTACTCAGGCATGGGTTGCTACACATTGCATATTAGGAAAATGGGCAATAATTCTCCCCCGCATTTAATATGAAGTATAGCGCAGCTCCGAGTTGGAAACTGCCTGTTCTAAGTGATACAAGATGATGGGGTGGAGTCTTCGTTGTAGTGTTATTTGCGTTATTACAAGAGCCAATTTCTATGTGAACACGTGCGCACGACACAAGGGATTGGTTTACACCAGAAAATGCAATCAAAATCGATAAGGTAGGTTAACATCGGGCGCGGTTGTGCACAGCACGGCGCCACTTGGCCGCGGCCATCTTGCATTTCGAACTCTGAATTGTGTCACCAAGTGAAAAACGGGGATCATTGTTCTTGAATAAGTTTCATCTTTGTTTCATAAAAAAACCTTGTACATTATCACATACAAATGAAAAATCTGAATGCAGTGACAGTAAGTCAGAGGTTCTCTATCCAGTAGTGTAAATACAATAGCTGGAACAATAGTTCGAATTAGTACGTTGAAGAGGACATTGAAATTAGTACCACAGAGCAACTTCTACGTAAGTGAAATGGAGCAGGGGCGAAGCGGCGACAAATTTCTTAGTTTTGACAATTTCACTCGAGACGTGTATTGCTGGGAATATGAAACAACCATTGGTCATCGGTCATCTTCTCTTCAATACAAGAGGCACGGACTTTATTTTCATCCTGTAAATTGTTGTTGTTGGTCGCTAAATTTATTGAAATAAACTAGCAGCCGATTTCAAAATTCGGATTTTACAACTTTCAGTATGTACTTAGTAATTTTTAGTTAAATTTCATACTTTATTCCGGAATTTATGTATGAAAATGAAATTTAATCCAAAGGCTGAAGACGTCGCTCAAAAAAGTGTCTTGTTTCTTCACGGCGCTTGAGGAGGAAATATAAAGATTGTTTACCAACCTCGTTTTCAGTTTTAGATTTGTTTGGGACAGAAAAAGTGGCAAAAATCGATTTTTCCCAATATAGCACTAACACACTTCATCGTAAAGAAAATGGCTTGAAAAAAATCAAAAGAAAACGACATCCACATAACATGTTGTCTGATAATTGTTGCATTTCGTCTCCTGCTAGGAATAGCTATAGTATTAGATATATTATTTCACGCATTGGCCGACATTGTTTTAAGTCAGTCTATTATTTAGCCTTTAGCTGCATGGTATTGATATCCAAGCAATACAGATTGAGAATTCCATATGTTTGCACATTCCGGTATTTGCAGAGCATACTTTACTTAGTTGGTCAAATTGAATATTAATGCTCTGAAATTTAATAATATATGCGCATGATTTAAGTTTTGATTAAATGTTTCTATTACAGGTACTTATGTGCTGCCACTCTGCAAACGATGTAATTAACAAATATATTTGCAAGTGCAATTTTTAATTAACGATTGAATCACTCACTGCTAACGAAAACTTGAAGTTCTACTGTGCTACAGTATGAAATGTTTTACATAATTAATTACGGGGCCATACTGCGGAGTCTTTCAAGACAGAAGATTTCCGTTTATGCGATCGATAAAATTTTACGCTGAAATGACTAACCCATATATTAGTCAGCCTACTAATAAATGCAAATGCGAATCATCCTTCAGAATTAATCTACTTAATTAGCGTCGAGAAAAGACGGACCACTTGCCAAATACAGACCATCAATTTTCTTTCTTGCCTAACGTCACATTCGAACTATAAGTACGGAAATACTGAACATTAAATGTTACTTTTCTAGAAATGCTCACGGCAACTTGATGAGAGTGATTTGGGAATTTTTTCCAATTTCCAAGTTCGGGCACATACCCGTCTTAATTGTTACCAAACTTGTTTCAGAGGTAATCTTGTTTTGTCTGCCCCTTAAAAATTCCAGAGCTACGTTTATTGGGAAAAACTTAGATAGTATCTAGAAATGCTGCACAGCTCTTTCTCCCTGCTTATATATTTTAACTACAAGTATAAAGAGCTTGCAATAAACGGTGTTTTAGGCAAAAAGCAGCCGAAATAAATAACACTCGTTAGGACTCAATAAAATATCTCAAAGTAATTTTAAATGGTGTATAAAACATGTATCTACTACGTTCCACATATCTGGGAGCCCACATTGGCGAATGCGTATGCAGTGTATCTGGGGAAAATGCGGTGCCTTAATGCAAACCGATTGCTCGAGTTCAGAATATGTGCAAGAATTTTTTCACGTTTAAAATCTTGGAATACATTACATAATTGACTGCGCACGAGGCTTTGGTTCAATTCCCAGCTGGGTAACACAAATCCTCAGATTATTTTTAGTGGTACGCATTATTAATTGCTGCAGGAATACATTCCCGCTTGTTATTTATCATATATTATTTCCACTTGTAATGTCGACGACTTCATAATCGTTGTATATCAGTGGATTCATAATTGTTCCAAGTTTATCAGATCAATTTGTTTTACAATTTTATACAGTATACTAATCATATACACAGGAAAATATTCCAGTTTTAGATATACAGGGGGTTTCTAAATTACAGGGACAAACTGACAGGGCATATTCCCTGCATAAAAAGAAGACAAAGTTCCTACAAACCCATGTCCCCAAAGGCTTACGTTTTTAAGTAGGACCTACATAAAATGTTACATCCATAATTCATGCTCCCCACATCCTATATCCATTGTTGCTCATCGAAATGCTTGTTTGGCGATGGTGTGATTTGCTTATTAGAAGCATTTGTCCAAAAATCTTCTGGTAATAAAATTGAATACGACTTTTCCACACAAATATGCTATTTG
Source organism: Glomeris maerens (assembly GCA_023279145.1). NCBI lineage: Eukaryota > Metazoa > Arthropoda > Diplopoda > Glomerida > Glomeridae > Glomeris > Glomeris maerens. The sequence goes on along the minus strand of WWPM01015900.1, from coordinate 6,814 downwards.
AATTTAATATTTCAGTTATTTACTTGTGAATTATGATAGGGATATATTACACATCAATTTTCACACCGTTTCAATTTTCTTCAACATATACATATGTTCTCGTATAGCAGTCGGCCTAGTTGTAGCCCATTTTGAAATTGTATGCGCAACTATAGTTTGCCAGTGGATAGCTTAATAAACGTCCTTCCGCTGTCTCGTTGCACTTCCTGCACACAGGACAGAGCACTGAATAGCACAAAATGGAAGCAAAGCAAACAACGCTTGCCAAATTGCAACTTGTCATCAGCTGCTTCCGCTCCTCCGATGTTAGAAGAATCAATTCATTGAAAAATCCCTATGCGCAGGAGCAAGTGTTTTAGAATTGGCAGCAGTGAAAACGTGTTCAGTGGTCAAGTATTAATTCATGTTAATTCGTCATGTCTCGAATCATTCATCTGGGCAATTCATTCTGCAAACACTTTTCCGCCCACTCCCTTCCTTGATCATCATCATCATCATCATACGTAAATTCGTGTACATTAATTTCTCGATGAACAATTCCGAATTTTCTAAAGAACAATTGCGTTTTGTATGATTAATATAATAATTTAACATTGAAAAACTGGGCACTGCATGCGCACCACGTTCGCTTTCTGTCCATTTCTGTAATAAAATAAATAACATTTACACCATGGGAACTGTCTGAAGAACATAAAAACCGTCGCTGTTCCCACGTTCAAAGTGAAACGCGATCGAGTAAGCATCATTTAGAACCAAACATACAGTTTGCTTGTCGTTTGCAGGAGGTGAAACGAAAACTGAAATGGCCCAACACGTGTTCCGAACACCAAGTTAACGATTCGGATATAACACTTCACCCCCTTCATGCTTCTGTTCATTTCGAAAAAAGCTTAATTACAAGTCATGCAACGTTTACCAATTACGAGGCAAAAAAATCCCATTACAGCAGAGAGCATGTTATCGCGAAAAGCAAATCCCCAGAAAAAAGGGAGGTTGAAACAAAAGTATCAAGAAAAACAACTTTGTTGAAATAATCCGCAAAATAAGTACACAGACACTAGCTTTCGGCTCAAGAGTGCAATTCGAAACCTTGACTTTCATAACCTCTTAAAAACTTCACTAGGCCGACTTTTTCCGTTTGTATACAACATCTGGTACAGAATAAATAATGAAAAACCGCCTGCGGCAACACAAACTATCAATTAAATTTCGCTAATATAACAGAACATTATTTACATGTTGTGTTTTTAGTATTATTTTGAAGAAAAATACAGGGCGTGCTATTTGGAGTAATCCCAAATCATTTTGTAGCGAAGTGTACGGCTGTGAATTTAGACCGACACACCCAACAATTATTACTTTGCACCAAAATACTTGTAAGTTTTCGTCTAATCATTAAATGCGATTTCATGCTACAGCAAAAAATTTCATTTTACAAGAATTAAACCAACTGCAACATAATTTTATTATTTCCGGTGCATCACTGATCATTTGTCCAGCTATTTTTTTTAATTGTGAAGAAAGATGTGAAACGACAGCATTGAATAAACAGGTATCAAAGATCTACTTTCAAATAATCATGTCAGAAGACCCCTGTAGAATTTGCAAATCCTAGATAAAACGAGTCTAGGATTTTGGGATCTGCTAAGTTGCAGTCAATATACTGGATATATAAATAGTTCTAAGCCGGTCATCAATTTTTATCCCTCAATTGTTTATTAAAATGTATTCAGATCTCTAAAGAAATCCATTGCCAAAGTTGAAAGCAATAAAAAAATTTCGAAGAGCATGCACAAAATATTATAACTTTTAATATTCTTTCTCGTGCTTAGCACACATTTATTATAAACTGACAATGCTTTCTTACGATTACATTTAAAACCAATAATCACTATACTCAAATTAAAACTAGTTTTTTCTTAAGATCTATCTTCAGTCGTTAAAATATTATCAATGATTCGGAGAAAGTTGACATTCAATTTCCGCAAAATCATCTGTAAGCAATCATGCTGAAACTGTTACGTAGAAAAGAAAATGATTAAAATTGCTGATATAATCAATGAACATGTACCGATACACATACCGTATATGTGTATTATACATATATGGCACGAAAAACCTTTCACCAACTCGATTAACTGATCTAAAAGACTGGGAAAATTGTCACAATCGTGGATAATAAAAATACACTTCACGTCCTAGTACAATGAAGCGGAAATACAAGCTAGTTGCTGAACGCATGCGAAGAACCAAATTGAGGAGATTACTGATAGGGTGTCATGGTAACCATGGCAACTGCTCTCTTACAGTCTCTTGCTACTTCGCCGAGCTCCATATTCCTACAATTTACATACACTTTTCTCAAGAACGTGAGGTAGCAGGCTACCAATTGCTATGCTGAAGTCACATGCAGCTGCAAATATGTACGCTAATTAATGGTAATTAAACGGGATCCGTAAACAACTATCCTCCTCCTGCTATTGTTAACTTTCATAAGCACAAACAAAGACAATATGTCAGACTATGGCTGGAAAGAGGTGCAAATGCCACGTTATAATTAGGACAGGAAGAATAATATGTCCATAGTGCACAATATAATTTGTGTAGGTTTCCGGGGTTATCATTGAGGTACAAACGCAATTTCATTCGTAATTTTTCCACTGGGATATAATAATCTAAATATTTTGGTAACTAGGGAAAAAAAGCTCTGCTTCAATGAAATTTTAATTTTAAGCAAGTTGCCACAGAAACGTTTTTCAGATTTTAATAAAAATATTCAAATACAATTCGGTGGGTTTGTGTAGGCTGCAAAACAAAATGCCACAGTTTCAGCATCGATTTTCACGTCACAATTGGCTTACATTCGTTTTCCATTATGATCATGAATTCGGAGGTGTTGCTCGATTTGGACAAGGTTAGATCGATATTCAACCATATACATTCTACCTTTTTGAAAACAGTTTCGGGAAAGAATTATTTTGACCGTGAACAACATGGATGTCTGGCTGGGTTACACAAACCAAACAACTTTTTATAAGAACTCTTCCCATATTCCTAGCAAAGATTTATGCTAATAATACAAATCCGGGCCAAGATAAGTTTATAGTCATACCAAATGTTTTCTTCACCAAACAACACTGTTTTCCTATTCACTAATTTATATTTCTCAAGTGCTTCATTCATGAAAAATATCACGATTTTGCGCGTTCTTTATTTTAAGAACGCGCAGGTAACTCAATTTTTCAAATTCAATTATCAAAATGCATTTGAATCAAAAATCATTATTTGTCGTTGAAAAACATGAACATTTCAAGTGGAACTCCTACATACTGTATATGTACTTCAGTTTAAATTCTACAAGATGTGCTGAATTTCTTTTCATGTCCGTTAAACATCTTTACAAAAATTATCGGCTAAAATAATTTTTTTGGGAAAGTGAATGCATGAACTGGAAAATGAGTTCTTTCTGTTTTAAAGGGAATAGTCACATGCTGCAACAAAGTGGGCGGTAACAATTCCAAGCGCTTCTGTGGAGAGCTGGGATTGGTCTGTATTCTTCTCTTTCTGGAAGAAGGAACCGGAAATAAGACAAGGGGGTCGGTGATGTCACTATTCCCTTTAAGGTGATTATTTCATGGCACCACTGGTTTTCTATTGTAAATGACGGCACTGTTACTAGGTGCATGGTAACACGTGCTTAGTGGCAAATATTGATGCTATATGAAATACATACCTCGGCAAAAGCAAGATCTATTTTTAGATGTTTATCTCCGAGATCTTGGTGAAAACGGCAATATATTAAATACGTGACAATAACGTTTGCGGTTGTCAGGGCATGTGAACGGGGAAAATGTGATGAAACAAGCAAACCGGAAACGCCCTCATCACTGAGAAACACGCCCACTGATTGTGCCTGCGTGCTTTCAATAAGATATCAGAATCACAATAACATACAAATGATAAATACTTTGCTGACCAATTATTATTAGCCCCGCATACCACGATCCCAGAACAATATCGCATATCCTCCATGTCATTTTTCACAAGAAACAACGTACGCCTATCGCCAAATAAACCTCACGGAAAATCAATTTCTTACAGTTTCTATTTTGGTTGATAAAACATCAATAGCAGCAATCCAGTTTCGTATGGCGAAAAACAACGTAAAGCAAAGGCGAAGTTAAGTGACACGTGAAACAATAGACAACAACTAGTCTCCCGCAATTGTCACAGGAGCGGAAGTAAAACTAAACATACCAGATAGCAAATGCAACTGTTCGTCAATTTCAGACGAGTGAAATGTCGATATACATATTACGTTTGCAAGTTGACTGTTTTTTTTACGAGATATTAATATTGGACAATTACATCATAAAAATTTGCAACTGAATAATTTCAGTTACCTATAAACTGGCATAGTATTGTGCCTTAGAAACTAAGCAGTTTTTTTTTTAAATATGCAGAGTCTAATATGAAGATGGTATGCATACGTATACATAGACCATGAATTTAATACATAAATGGAAATATGGAAAACATTTATCCACAAGCTCTATGTATACAATTCATATCAATATAGGCTATTAAATACTATAATTAGATTTGTGCAAATTTATTACATGCTACGAGAAGAAAGTCAAACCATAATTCATACTTGCAATTCATTTTAGAACTACAGGAGGCATGCAGCAACACTTTTTTGCTATATGGCCAATTATGCTTGGGGAAATATTTCTATGGCTGAATTTGCTCGTTTTTCCTGCCTGGGAAAACATCCTAACGAGATTCTTAGCGAAAATTATTGGCAGCAGTGCGGTTTTATCCCATTATTAAAAAGCAATTGCTGCAGGTCATGTAAATTCCGAAACGCGAGGATTAAACTTTCTCCAAATAACCCAGCAAAATAATAATTTTGTCAGATGTAAGAGCAGAAAAGTTGGTATAGCAAAAAAAAATGCAGCACAGCAAGACCAGCAGCTGCTCTACATTCGTCAGCATGTTACAGCTTTTACAGTTCCCAATCCCCTAATGAGCAAATTATCCACCCTTAAATGCTCACCACTATAACAAAAAATGCAACGAACCACACAACATGGCCGCCATCCAGCTGCAAACTTCCTTGAAAACGTGAATAAAATGTTATTTGCGTTCTTGCAGATATATATTAGATTTACGGTTTATGATGCATTTCAAGTACAAGAATAACCCATAAACGAATGTGAAGTCCAATAAGTAATCTCTTCACGTTGTTGTCACCCAATGCCAAAACTGGCCACAAAACCAACAGATGGCGCAGACTTGGGATGCTCCTCATGCAGTGGAAAAATGCGCCAAAATGTGGGAAAAAGAGGGGTTATAGGGGCTAAAGTAAAGCTCAGAAATACTCTCACGTCACGTTACATAAATCCCCAACCGTCCATGAAAAGCTTTTCAAATTTCTGGGAAAGCGAAAGCCCCCACACCGGTGACTCATCCAATCAATAATTATCGACTAATCTTGTCTATCTAAGCTCGCCAAATGTTATCAATGACAAGACAAACAAATAACAGTCAAAATAAGTGCTTTTTTAGCATTAGCAGAATAAAAGCCTGTCCATAAGTCAAACATGCTATAGTAACCAAGTCCTTTGTTGTATTTTAGATATTAACTGTTCCCGTATAGTGCTTATTGATCGAGACAAAATAATCGAAAACTGGATTACGGAATATGAATATTCTTATGAATATGAATTCATAAGTTTATTAAAGTATGTTAGCATTACAGTGTTTAAAAACTGTTCAAGTTACTGATTTCGTACCTCCGAGTTTACAGACATTATGTGCCAACAGTGTATTTGTAACAAAAGTTCGTTAATTTAACACTCAAACGCTGGTAAATTCATAAACACATTCAGCATATTGTTTTTAATTTGTATAATTATATTGTAATATTATATACTACGTAGTTAAATAATAAAGTGGACATAATATTACCATGGATTTTCAAGTTGCAAGCAACTTCACTCTAATTTTTATGCAAACAAACTTAAATTTTAGCTGAAACAGTAGGCTAAGCCATATACCTACAGACTGCGCTTCAAACACAAGCATTTCTTTCGACAATACGCCAATGTCTCATGCATATATGCATGTATAGAACAGATTTTAAATGCGTGTGGTGCATTTATTTCCCCATTGGGCACACACATTTCGTATTCCGAAATTCAGTTAATTGAATAGCAGCCCGAGGAAATGAAGAATGCGCAATGTTTCCAAATTCGAGACCTTATCGATGTGGCCCATACCTATATTCATGCATATGCGCATAATGGAGACAGTATACAAGCAAAAAGCTGTCTAGATTTCGTTCAATAATAGAATTCAGCACAGAAATCCGGTAAACATGACCGTAAATCGTCAATCCCGATATCATATCTGCAGACGGTTTCATCAAAAGAGATTTCAAGCTTTAGTACCTGATATACAAGTAATTGCACAGAAGATAAAGCGACTGTTAGATAAATACGCCCCAGATAGATTACCCAGTTCGTTTTCGTATAATGCTAAAACTTGAAAGGAATACTTCCAAAAACAAGATAAACAACGAAAAAGTATGTAGGTAGGACACTCGAGAAATTCAGTTTCGTTTCCGCGACTTTTGAACTAATACTTGTAGATTAATTATTCCAATTCGAGTTATAGAGCCTCAATCTACATATATCTTCTATATTTATAAAAATGTAGCCACTTTTCGGCTTACTCGCACAACTCCTCCCAAACTACTGAACCGATTTACACCAAATTTTGGCACAGCGGCGCACACCACCCCCCCCCC
>WWPM01015898.1:0-11712 GCA_023279145.1 Glomeris maerens | reverse complement strand
CAAAAATGTACAAAATGACCAATTTATACTGTATGTTCACTGAATTAAGTTATGTAATGAGTTTGCATAGAAGGTATGATTGCATCGTCAACATGCATACTCAAATTAATTACCACATGTTGTGAGTAGTCCTACTGTGGTTACCCAATAACCACTGTCAATTATCATAAAGTGCAATATGAAATTAGGTACTCTCTCTACGGTGGTCAATTTGATTATTTGAAATATGAAAAGCGCAGCAATATACTGTACATACTGTCCGAGTTCCCTTGTCTTTATTAATATTTGATCAATGAATATTCCGAGCTATATTGTTTTCATAATCTCGAGAATTGCATTGGATGCGTGTAATTTGGATTCATTTAGTGTAACAGAATTAGCAGAGGTCAAGATATTAAACACAAATGGCTTTTTTATCTTTATCTTCAGCGGTCGAGCATCAAGTGACGCATTGCTTGCAGCTCTCTGAGGGATGTGCCCATGATCCAGTTCTAGTAGTCTTCAGGGACTTTGAAGGTAAATATTTTCACTCCTGTATTGTGTCACAACCACGTTACGAAAGTCTTTTTGTATGTTGTCAATGGTGGACACTTTGAAAACGCGAATTACCAAATATTTAAAGTGCAGATATTTATTTTTCACGTGTTCCTTTTTGCAGCAAAACACTTATGTTTAGCCTACTTGTAAAATGTGTTCCTTCAAAAGTATAGCAACATATTTCCGTATTACAATAGACCATTTCAAATACTGAAGCATCGGAGAAATTTAGTTTAATTTGTTCGTTTTAAAATATATTGGAGTTTTTAAAACCTGGACTTGCGCCTTCTACAGCTTTGAATAATAAGGAAATGGTTTTCGGTGTGATTATCTTGGTTTTTGCAAGTAGGCTAATGCTGTGCATTTTTACGTCACATTAAAGCTCAGACCGGATTTTGGTGATTAAGCACTAAACAAATTCTTAACTATGCACGTTAGATTTCATTTTTGGCGTGATTAAATTAAGGGTCGCTTTTAGGGCGCGCTTTCCCGCAATACTCCTCCCATAAATCGACCCGGCATTTAAAACTTTCAGTGTTTAATTAAGATGATTTAAAGTTAGCCTTATTATATGGCTTATTTTATCGGTTATCAGACGGTAATCTAATAAATGAGTGGCGTATGTAAGGTTTCAGCAGAAAAAATATGTGGACATTATAGTTGCTTCGCTGCATATGCTAATGAATTAAACTGAAATGAAATTATGTTACTGCTTTCGAGAATCTTGCAAAGTTGAAGCACGCAAGTTTCGGAGACTTGCTCTAATGTACGTGTCAATCTTGTTAATTGGGGGCGAAATAGGTATCAACTTTGGCGATGAGAGTGCAGTGGATTTTGTGTGCGTCACCGATGGAGTAAATCCGGGAGAAGACTTTGGAGCATTAGCCAAAATGAAGAAATTTCGAGCTAAACTTGAAAAACGTCTGCAAGGAACGGACAATCTGATGCAATTCAGGTAATACAGTTTGATATTTTAATATTGGATTTATTCTAAAGACAAGTACCTAATAATTATTTGGAACGCGTTTACAATTAATTCCCAAAATTTAAAATGTCAAGTCGAAGTTCATATAGGGGGTAGACATAAATAAGGCCATAAAGTAAGATTCCAAAACTAGCATTAATTTCCAAAAACTAATTGCATCTCATGTTACTGTAAATGCTGTCAGGCGGCTTTGCCAAAACCTATAAAACGAAGATAATGTGATTTATGTGAAAATAGAATGCGATTTACATTTATGTGCACAGATTACTTGAATGATGTGATTATTGTTGTTCCTTATAAAAACAGACATGTCTAATTATATCGTTTTTTCGGCAGTAGATTCACGTTAGATTACGGTATAGGTAAATTTAAAAGTGGACCCTAATGCCGGGATACAAAAATGAATCCCAGTGTACAATAATGATTCAAATGAGGAAATCGTTTTAGGTAAGTGAATTATTGGTTGCAAGGAAGACATTTAGAAGTTTGTGCAATAGTGAACGAAATTTCATCAAATGATGTGTACAGTAGTATATGCTATTATTATATACGTACAAGAATAAATGAGAAAGAAGTTTTCTATAGGCTATCCAGTAAGGCGATTATTGTTTTCATTTCCTAGTTAAGATTGTATTAAGTGGACGCAGTATCGAAATACGAAATTTAATTATGCTATGGATTAGACTATGCACTTTAATAATAATAATCTTACATTGTTTTCTTTCCTTGCGTAATCCTCCCGCATAATAGTTATTACTACCATTATGGCAGTAGAAATGAAATATTTTTTTTCTCATATGCATATCAAATGACAATGTTTATGCATTCAAGTTTCTACTTCAATATGTCCTTCTGCTTATAAAAGAATTATTGCATACATATCATTTTGCTGACATGCTGTTTTCCATTTTTTACGTTCACTTTCGGCATTCCTGCATGATAACAATAAGCATAAATTATAGAATATGGCTGCCAGTAAATTGCATGTTGAACCTTGAGAGACTTTGTAGTTTTGCCGCATGCATAATGCTGTGGCATGATTAAATGTCATGCAGTCCTATATATGCATTTCTAAAGATGCAAAACTTTTTCCTCCGTAATATTAATGATTAATTGGTTTCAATACTTCAATTCGTATTTTTTTTTTAGCTAAGATTGCAATGTTGCCCTTAAAACTGGTGATGATTTAGTGTGCATTGAATGGTGATGTGCATATACATGATGCAATCAAGCACTGCTTTTGGTTCAATTTGAAATATGCAAAGGGGAATATCGAATCAGTAAATCCCTGCATACCGAATTATAATTCGGTCGTTGCTAATTAATGCAGTATCCTCCTATATGTGTAAATATTAAAAGTTTTGTGAGCGTACAGATCGATCGATATGCTCAGAATAGTAATTTTTGCGAGAAGATATAGACGATTTATAACGCGTTGGCTCTGTAAATTGCTCTGACGAGTTTGTTTGACTGATGTATATGGTCCCTTGCGAGAATTCCTCAACATGATGGAGTGAATGAATATGCGCAAACAATGCATATCTTAATTGCATACGGTGCATGCATGCGTGACAGTCACCCAATCGCCCAGTGGACTCCTAATCGGTATGCTTCATTCACTCAAAACCCTTTAATCGATGTCTCTTCTCCTCACATGGGCAATTCGTTAAATCTGCGCCTCACTAGGGAAAATGAGCCAAGTGAACCATGTATTAAATCGCCAATTGAATCCACATGCGGATATAGGGAAAAAATACTTGGTTTTTGAAATCTGTGACTCCTGTCTTCGTTTAGGCTTGTCATTATAAGGATCGATTTAAAATCGATCATTAGCACCGATTCTACTCGATTCGATTGAAGAAAAGATTTACACGAGTGCGGTGTTATATGTCAAAGACCAAATGAACTCCCAAGTCCTCCAAACCCAAAGAGGTTGTCGCAGTCAGTACACTTTAATTGTCGCTCATTAGGACCCAAGTGATTATATAAACATAAATGGTATCAAATGCTACTATTTGAAGGATATGATTCTGAACCCCCTTCCCCTGAGACCTCCTTAGATAAACAATCAATATTTAACAAACCTGTTGACATTGGGATTTCGCCAGTTCGCCTCGCATTAATTCAGGATTCAGTCTGATCAGACTATAACATAAACATAAGTGCAGTACAGTGAATCCACAATAGTCTTTCTTTGCATTTACATTACACGTGGCCTACTTATAGAGTTTAAAAGCTATCCCATCGAGTTATCACAAAAAATGTGTACGCAACCTGCTCTTTTTAATTAAAGAATACCTATGCACTCTGAATTTTCCCAGACAGTTCAAGGTGAACTGACATTGTATTTAAAGCTCCCTTTGAAATGAAGTTGTATGTTTCATGGTAAAGAAGTTTGTTTACTGCTCACCTCATATTGGCGATATCTGTTAATTTATGTGTTTCCATGTTTGTTGCCATAAAAAGCATTTTAATTTGATGGGAATGTTTTAAAATAATGCCCATTCACTTTTGATATAAAGAAAAGGGGGCTTATTAAAGCGGAAATGCTGTTCTCTGTTGCACACATTTTACACCTGTTGAGCAAGTTTGCGATTTTGATATAAGTATATCTGATAAATTTTAACATTTGCTTCTCTGAAATTTGATATAGTACGTGGGATTTTCTCCAAAATTTGCATCTGCATGCGCTGACATGGAAAATTAAACACAGCTTATGCTCAATTGCATTTGATTACATGTATCCCTCCCCGAATATATAGGACCTGAAAATTACCGGTGCTATAATTCGACAATTTTGGACACTTGCAATATGACCCTTTGATTATGGGTAAATTTTGCAGAGAGACACAAATGAAGTTTGGATTTCATCTAATATTTGTAAATACATATCCACCCACATGGTGCATTACATAGGCCTATGTGTGTGTGTATATATATGCCCGTCTCGCAATCCGGAAATCGATACTTGCCTAGCGGATACACATATATACAATGTATAAAACCTTTCCTGGAGCAGAGCAATTTGCATATTTACTCCGCGGGGAGTGTATTAGAGCGACGAACGCCATTTTCCTCGCTCGGTTTACTCCTTTTTTGCTCTTATTTTTCGCTGGGATTGTTTAAATCCCGTTTTGCTCCTCATTTCACTATCACAATCGCTTTTCACCACAGGCTGCTATAATGCAGTATATTTAAATCACGGCGTTGTGCTCAATTTCCACGTTATTATTGCATGTATTGCCATTTTCTATTGCTTTCTTCTGCATGATATTGCGTGATAAATAATTCATGTATTGCTTTGATGGCATATATCAATGCCTCAAATATTTTCTTTCTGCTCCATTCCTCGTAGCACTATGTAACTTGCACATGCCATGCAGTCCTGGCAGGAAAAAATTAGAGTATAGCCTTATATGTATACTATATTGTAGCATGTGGCGAGATGAGTTTGGCTAAAAGCTTTTTATTATTTCTCCATCTGGAAGCAAGTTTTTTTTCCCACGCGAAAAATGCGGATAAGCGATATCTTGTTTGAAGTATTGACACTTTCTTGGTTTCCTACATACAGTTTTTCAGACAATATTGTTCGCAAGATAAGAGGGCTTAAGGATTTTTCCTTGTATGTCTATAGTCATTTTCGTAATAGGGGATCCACATCATGTGGCTATCATTTCCAACTAGTATAATATAGCAGTTTCAAAAGACTGCAAGTGTATAGTTATAATCCCAGTGTGTAACATTGCGTAGAATATGTTATATTCTTCAGAATATTTTCACAAAATGTAGAATCTAATACTATAAACATCCTAATATATGGTGTTTGTGTGTGGAGTTTGTGGACAGTGGCTGCATTCTTTCTGTAATTGGTTTTTGTGGTGCAAAGCAGTTTATCTTCACCCTATGTAATGATGTGCTTCAGAGCAAACAGCTTATTTTATTCCCATGAGAAATGTGACTTGTTTGTATTGACAACTAATATGCTGTTGTTTAAACAGCTCAATGGAAACCAAAAAATAATCCATTGCTGGGTATATTGCTAAATTATGATCGATATACTTATAAATTTGGAATTTGTGATAATTAAGTTGATGCGTTATCGCGATTATTCAAAACAAAATCCATAGTGTATCGTGACAGTTAAAGTGAACCTAAAAGGTATGTTATTTCGATCGATATTTGAACATCGATCGTTTATGGCTAAAGTTTACATTCCTGTCTATACGGGCAATTTCATATAGAGAAAATGTATCAATCATTGGGTGACACTGTTTGTAGTTCTTCGCTCGGAATGCATGCAGTTTGATATTTGGAAATCGCCCCAGGATTATTGGTCCTTTTGCGGGTAGGATATCGCCCACTTTTCACTTTTGTCTTATCTCCTTTTAAAACAAGGCAGAGAGGAAAATCTTGTTCTGCTCAAGGCAGGCATCCAGGCTGAAAATGCGACTTGCCTATATATATATATTTTCCTTTTATTTTTTGTCACACTCGCTCTCCTTTCCAATTTCCTTTGCCGCAGTTTCTAGTGGTATACTTCGAACGTCTGTGTGTATATTACCTTTACTTAGAAGATTGACGTGTAAGACCTCGAGCAGTTGCAAGTAATCAATATTTTCGCTGGTCCTCCTGAGAAATAATGAACACCAGATAAAGATGGAATACTTTCACTTCCTTGCCTCGCCTCCCTTGCACTTATATAAAGATTTAGTTTCAATATCATTCCCCGTGTAAGTGTCCAGCAAAGAACCTATCTTCTCAGATGGAGTCGTTTTCGCTCCCACATACACTATACCTACAGTATGTAAAAAAATATAAAGTATCCTTCTACCTTCTACTATGGCTTGTGTTATAATGAACTGAACTGTACTAATAAAGCTTTGTTGTAACATATGTATACCTTCTGATGAGCTACAAAATCAGAAAAAATAAATCTACATCAGGTATTACATTTTTTAAATCGATAATTTTAAATGTAATATCTCAGAATGTATTATCCTCCTTAACGAAAGTTTTATTTATTGCAGAAAGCATTACTCACTACGTTTACTAAGTTGTCCTTCAATGCGTACAAGTGCGCGTACATTTCCTTGAGTGATTAAATTAATAATTTAGTAAATTTCGACTCTGTTCTAAGACTTTGAAGCTCAGATCATCCAATTTCCCCCTGCTATATTTCACCGTTGATTTCACATTCTTTGACTGGAAGACAGTGTTTGTCTTTCTCCATATTCTGGTGATCGACTCCATCCTATCAAACAAGTTTTATTTCTATCTTAGATGACCAAAGAACCTTTTTTCCAGTAATATTGCAAGGTTTAGTTCTGATGCCCTTTAGCCCAGCGCAATCTTTTAGATTTACTCATTCATGAAAGACAAGGTATTTTCCGGGCTTTTCTTCCATAGAATTTTTCCGATTTCAACCTATTTCTGATTGTTTTATGATACAGATTGACGGTTTTCATATGGGCATTATTTTTGGAGCAGACAGGCGAGGATTGGATTTAATTTTGTGAACAATCTGACGGTCCCTGTCTAAGTTATATTTTTTTGCGTCCTTTTCCTATCATCTTTCACAGTCTCAAATGTTTTTGTACTTTCTGAAAATCTTCTTAATAGTAGGCATCTTTTCAGTCAGGTTTTGAGAACATATTTTTGTATCAAAATCCTTTACCCAACCTGTTATTGATATAAAAGATAATACACTTTGGAAATCTTTAGTGAAAGCAAGTGAGGAACAAAGTTACATGTGAATAGTCTAAGAAAGAATGCTAATACATTCCGGAATTTCCAATGCGCATACTTCTTCCTATTGGAACTAGAAAAACATGAGGGGGATATACCTTATTTTGAATGTGTTCTACATTTGAAATTATTGATTTATAAAATTAAATACCTTATGTAAATCTCTTTATTTATACTCATTTTATAGCTATTCATAAGCTACTTGTTACCTAAGAGTTTGATTAGTACATATCGATCTATTAAATAAAAAATATTTGCGAAAAACTTAATGTACAATAGAGAGGTACTTTATTTTTTACGTACTGTTACACACTCCAAAACGGAACTCGGCTGCTTCTGTATCTTTTAGACATGTGATGTTTTTTTTTTACCAAAACCCAATATCTATCATCGATTGATGGTCATTGTTCATTTTAACTTCCGTGAACGTACACAATAACTGCGTATACCTTTTGATAGTGTTCCATGGAAGAATGGTGGCCTGGATCCAGAACATCCTGAACATGCTTCTTATCTGCAAAAACTATGCCAGCAAATTTCAAAGAAATTGAAGGACGTCATCGGTAAAAGCTTAGCTGAAGATGAACTCCTAAATTCACTCAATAAACCGTTACAGGTTGGTTATATTTATTATATATATTTTCGTGCATTTGAAAGTAAATATTTTGAAGCGACATTTCCTCCGAAGAAATTTGAAACATAATTCACATGCACATCAGCAATTTATTTTACTCAAAATATATTACGTTTTTGCCTTCCAATACTTCGTTATACAGGGTGAGGCAAAAGTCTGTTTCTCTTTGGAATATCTCGATATTATCATTTTGAATGTTTTGCCATTGTACAGTAAGTAGTAAAGGGACAAAACCCAGAAATCATATCGCACGTAACCTATTCCTGGAGCATTTCTAAGCTTGTTCCTGTTAATTTGTGCATTCCGAAATACTGTACATAGAATCTCGGTGAAATCCTGTACATATGATCTTCTGCTAATATACATTACTAAATCTTACCAATTGAAACACATTGCGTGTCCCTTAATTAGTGAAACATTTATAAATCGAACAACCTCCAAGATATCACGTGATGGTCAAACTTTCTCCACGCCTATCTATTTTATTGTAAAGCAGAAATAATTTGTTTATTTACATAAAATGTTTATAAAACATTGAATGCTAAGTTGAACATCTTGGCAGTAGCTGTTCTGCGTGACATGTAATCCAGCCAGTAAGCCAAAATAAGCTATAGCTGAGTGTCAGAAAGAGAAACTGCAACCAGAGCGTAAATGGGCTTTCCTACTTCAGCATAAATTCGCCATAAATTCACCCGGCGCCCAATGTTACATAAATTTTGCTGAATGAACTTGAAGGCGACATCATAGGTCACGTGCGATACGATTTTTTGGATTAACTATACAATGGTAAAACTTTAAAATAGATAACTGTCACCCTTTTTGAGATATTCCATAGAGGAACAGAATTTTATCTCGAACATGAATATGTGGAGTTCATTATTTACAATTCTTCCTTGAATAAATATTGTAGACGCCAATGAAACTGTTGCAGAATTTCCTGTCATATGCCATTGATAAATAACTATATGTCTTGATTGATTTATTTTGCATGACAGCAAACTAACGAAATGTAGTCTATCTGTTGACTGTTATACGTACACTGCCGCATCCAATCGCATTTCAGTTCCTGAATTGATTATTATTTCGGGCATGTTACACCTCACTGGCGAATAAATTTATGAACATTTTGAATGGGGGTGAATATTTTTGTGTCAGGAGCTATCCATTTCACCAGGATCAACACTTTTCATCAATCGCTGCATGTGCATGCGATGCACCAACAGATTTTTGCATATTTCTCATAGAAAACTAATTCCAACTTTGTAGAAGCTTTTATCTTGTCTATTAGAATGTACAGTAAGCCTTCACTTCAAGTGGCACTTACATAAGTGTTTTTCTTTCGTAAACGGACCTTTTGTATGTACTGGAAAGGCCAGATGTCTTCCCTATTGTGTAGCTAGAAGCGCTTACTCCACCTGATTGTCAGTTGATATAATGGGTACTTCAAGGAAGTATTTTGTCTCGCTCATGCAAAAGTTAAACTGTATAGAATAGAAAACTTGCACAATATTTAGGAGTTTCAAATCGTCACTTGTACTTTTCCCCTTGTTAATTCCATTGGTTACAATCTACTACTTATAGCATATTTCGCATAATTCAAATGATTGTAGGACACTGCTTTCCGTGTAGGTTTTATGTAAAAGTTCAGAAAGAATATTTGTAAAATGTTTTTTGGCGACATTTGACTGGTGTTTTACGCCTAGGAAGTGTACGTGGAAGTGATGAGCCACCGGGAATCCTTGCGGGATCACGTACAACGATTCACCGTAGATTTATCCGATTGTCTGACAACTCATTTGAGACATATCGAAGGATTGGTCCGATCTGCTGAAGCCAGGGACGCAATGCATGGTCCTATTTTTGTGACCGGAAATGTGGGAAGTGGGAAAAGTGCTCTCTTGGCACGTGTCATCGACTCGTGTGACGCATGGTGTGTCCGAAAGAAACGATCACCTGACCTGGACATGGACATTGCAGAGGTATTATACTGTATACATATCTATTTCTTAAAGAAAAACATTGCAATGGGCGTTACCTATTCCAATTTTGTTTTATTTTGCAAGTGTGACAATGCAATTTCTATTTTTTTTTGTCCAGGGGATTTCTGTGCATGTAAAGTTGGATGTAAATTATTACAACCTGTGTTTGCATTGTCACTCGAAATTTTCAATCGCATATTAATATTTAAATCCTCAAATGTTGCGTAGTGGATCTTTTTAAGTAGCTGGCAATTTTTATATTCCTTCAAACTGATTACTATTTCTTGAAAGATGCTTCCACCCAGCGATGCTGCAAATGGTGGTGACTTTCCTCAAGGTGTGGTCAAAATAATCAGGCGCCTGGGCAGAAGTCCTGCCAGCTCTTACACGTCTCAAGTGGTGCAAGGACTCTTCTGTCAGATGAGCATCGCATTTGGCATCACCACTTCGCAGATCCACCCCAACATGGAATTCCCTGAGCTTTGTGCCCACGTTCAAGAGTTGGTAACAGCAATCGGTGCTCGAAGATCAGTTTCTGGCACCTCTTCAACGTCCCTTGTTTTGGTGCTTGACGACGTGCACCTTTTACAAGCACCTAGCTTCGAGGACATGCTTCTCTCCGATTACTTACCATGGAACCTTCCATCAAACGTGCACGTTATCTGCACTTTCATCGATGGTCCATCAACAGCCAAGGCCGTTTCCGCAGCCAAGGCAAACTCTTTGACTCGTGATCGGGTCATCGAGTTAGGACAACAGCGCTTGGATGCAGGCATTGTGAAAGCCTCCATTGATGCCGCCTTTGTAGCCAACCACAGGACTCTGACTGATGCCCAAAAGGACATCTTGCTTTCGGCATGCAATTGTGCTCCATCTTTTTTGGGTGTATCTCTTCACACTGCTGTCGCACTTACTTGGACGTCCTTTTCCCATGGTAAAAACATCATTCATCTCTCAATTTTCTTAATTTACTTGCCGGAAACCCAATTCGTACAATATATAGTTTTACAATGCTATAGTTTAGTTAAATTTGGAAGGAAAACCTCGTAACCCAATTTAGATTCATAAGTTCTTATTTAAGACATAACACATTATGTTCTTGTTCTAGACGCCATCATCAGATGCCAGAACGAAATCATTAATCTGTCAATTGTTTTTTTTAAGCTCAATGGTCAAATGCTGAAATGGCAACTGCTAGTTGTATTCCCTTATATACCTATACTTAATTTTTTAGAACCTGTATACTGTACATAAGCAGCCCCGTAAATTTCATATGATCCACATCACTGTCAGGTATTTTTACAACATTTTGCATCGTGATTTACTGTGAAGCCCATGAACTATTTAAAAAATGCACATTTAAATTGTGGATTAAGTACGATTCGGAATTCCATTTACAGTGCTTTCAATGAGTGTTGGACATCGCTTGTTGCTCTGAGGATTTTGGCATTAAGTGGGTGAACTACTTGTAAATACAAGTTCGAATTAAAGGGTGTGATATTTCGCTGGCCGTGCATTTTAGCTTCAAAACCCCTTCACTTGAAAGATTCCTCCCACTCCAAGACCTTTAGAGCTTCAGGTCAATGCTAAGGCGATAGTCAACTCTGATTATCATTGAAAGGACTAGACAAAATCATTTTTTTATTCGAAATTTGCCTGAAATTGGCCGTCATTTGTTAAAATTTTGATGACATAAATTCTAAATAAATCTACTGCTATGCATATTTGCGATTATTTTGAGTTCCTTAGTAGTATCCTTTCAAGGGAAAGAATTTACCATGTCATAGTTAAAGGTACGTGGTGGGGGTTTGCTGCACATGCTGGTGGCTTCT
>WWPM01015897.1:0-18266 GCA_023279145.1 Glomeris maerens | reverse complement strand
CTTTCTTTTAAGACACAACAATGGACAACGAGATTTGCCCAGTTTGCAGTTTTCCCAACATGCCACCACTGCGTTTCTATTGATGAATTTCAAGTATAATATTGGGATTCATTTAGGCTAGAGAAATTTCTTTCCATGTTGTTTCATCCCAAGAAAACAGTGTTCATCACTTGCACTCGCGAGATGAAGGCCACTCGCTTGCCATTATTACGTGGGCAATAAAATCCAATAATATTCCCCCATTTCCTAACGATAATTTGTTCAATTGCGCGTGCGGGGTCATGTTGGGAAAACTGCAAACTGGGCAAATCTTGTTATCCATTGTTGCGTCTTAAAAGAATGACCCTGTATACTAAGTTCATATATCTGGACAATTTCACGTGTACTATTTTACTATACAGTAAATGTCCAAAAATACGGCATTAAGCACATTTGACATTGCAAAACGTTTTGCAATTTTCTGTAACATGACACATGCACAAAGATGACTGTACATATTTACATTTCGCCTCTATATATATATCTAGATATATATGATGAAAATAAAAACAATACTGCAGCATAATCCACGTCAACAGCAACATCACATCAACAGCAATTCTGTATTTCTGTATGTATCAACTCATATCATTAAGAAATTTCCGTAAAAGTATCTTAATAAATCATGCTTCTTTTTAGGTAATAACTGCTGCACTCGCAGAATAAACTCGCCATGAAATTCCATCAAATTTCCTTGGTATTTTTAACAACAATTGTGGTTTCAATTAACGCCTCATCTGATATAATAGTTAGAGCAATGAAGGCAGCAGACGGTTATAAAAGAAGTCTGGTAATTCCATTCAGGCTTCCACCAAAATAGAACTATAAAATATCAAATTTATTTCGAAGTGGTTAACCTGAATAATTTGCAGGTTGACGATGAACCGATAATCGTAATAGAGAAATTTATGGGGTCAATTATAATCAATATAAATTCCAATGAACATGATGTTGATGTTGGTGCTGATTATGCCACAACTGAACAAGGTAAGGAAATGACAAGTACAGTACGCATAAAACTTGTGAGTATAATCTTTACAGTTATATTTCGTTATTTGGCCATTTCGAATCTGCCCTTTTGATTACTTAATGGGCTAGATTATTGTCCTGAATCAGCCAGGTGGAACAGATGTGGTGAATCTTATGGTTGCACATCAAACAGGAATTGTTCCATGAACCAAGTATGTTGTCCAGCTGGGGACTTCGACTTGACTTGTTGCAAATCAGCTGATGAAGTTGTTCCAGCTACTCCTGAATCAGGTACCTAAGCTATACATAACTGAAACTGACCACCTTGTCAGCAAGTTTAATACCGTTTATATACGAGCCAAGCTTTTTTTGTTCATAGTGTTTAATTAGGTCATTTGACTTTTCAATTCTAGCGTTGTGCCCCGAATCTCATTTGGGGAACACATGTAGCTGGGAAGGCTGTACATCTAACAACAGCTGCTTACCTAATGAAATGTGTTGTTTCACCAGTAGGATTAACAAAGTGGCTTGCTGCATGTCTATTTCTCCATCAATAAGGAAAATTATTCGTTCTGAATCGACTTCTGGTAAGATATCCAGTCACGTTCAATATTGCATGACTTAGTGTTTACGATCCAAATTGCTATACTTAAAATAAGTTTCAATGAAATCATGTTTATTAACAAACATTTATTCTTACCAATTTAGCAGCTAAGTATATTTTTCTACCTACTATACAGGGCGTTTCACAATTCAGGGGACAAACTTGCGGGGTGCCTTCCCTGCATGCAAAAAAACAAAGACCCTATGAACCCATGTAGCACCCACATCTTTCCATTCATCATTCATTATGCGTTTCTAATAAAGATGCGGGGAGCATGAATTATGGATGTCACATTTTATGTAGGTCCTACTTAAAAACCTAGGCGTTTGTCCCCTGAATTGCGAAACACCCTGTAAAACGCAATCATCGATGTTCTCAGACTTTTAAAATGCTTGTAAGCTGCGATTAACATTTCGACAACGTTTCTATTAAAATCAGTTAAAACTTGTGTCATCCCACCTGGAGTAAGCCTCTACTATTTCCCATTGAGCAATTGTACCTCGAGTTCACAGTGTCCAAAAGGAACAGAATGTTGCAATGGGCCAGTTGGTGTTTCCTGCTACGATTGGCCCACCAGAGTTCCAGAACCAGGTATAATATTCATTACACTTTAAAGTAAGCAGTTTTGAAATTTCCTCTTATTTAATTATATATTACTAGGGAGTGTATGTCCAAGAGGGTACAAGTCGTGCGCTCTGACACAGTCAGGAACTGCAGGAGGACAAGTATCAAAAAAATGCACCGCCAAAAATTATCAAGATATTTGCAGTTCAACAGAATATTGCTGCAAAGTAAATGATAGTGTTAATGCTTGCTGCGTTGAAAGAAACACCCAGCTAGTCTGGCCTGGACGTTAATTCATACATGCACATATGAACTTCTATTTTGCACTAGAATTTTAAACTTACAATTGGCAGCGTTATACGTATATGTATAATGCAATTGGAATTTGCAAATTGATTTGGTGTTACTTTTTTGCACTGCAATTGTTGGATTTCGTTCATAAAATAAAGTGTGTGGGATATGATCGAAAAATTCATTGTGCAAAGACATCAGCAAATCAAAAAACTACTGAAATTAAATGGATGCTACATGTGGGTGTAGTTATATAACCTAATGTGAAATGCAGACAGAAATAATTTGTAAACTATAAAATAAAACAATCGATGACACAGGTCTGCGACAATAAATAAGCGCCCCAAAAAGAAAGTGTAATATCTCGAAATCTGCTGTATATGATTTGATCAAACTTTGGGATTATGCAATAGCAACCGGAAACATTTATGTCGTCTGTTTTGTCATTATTTGACAGGGTTCTGATCCCCATAAAAATTAAAAAAACCTTTCCCTTTCCCAATGAACGACTTAAGAGAAGTGAAAACATGAAAATCATACTTGTTAGAAAATATAATATTAGTTCAATGTAATAAATAAGTGCTTTTATCAAAGATTTGTTTGATTTTGTAAAAAAAATCTATACGTGTTATTTTTAGAATCTGCGACCTTTAAAACAGAATTCAGCCAAAATATCCCATGCAGCTGGAAATTTTATATTTTTTTGCACACCTGTGTAATTTAGCCGGGTTCTATAACAACATGAATTCACAATACAAACAAGAGTTAATTCAGTAGAAAAGATACTTCAACATTTTATATTATATAGCATATACATGGCAAACAAAATGTGAAGTTGCAAGCACACCATTAATTTATTTATAAAATATGAAAGCGAATTCTAAACAAAATGTCACAATCTCGTCTATGCTATTTTTTGGCGCGTTGCTTCCGTTGTCATATCACAATTTATCACACTTCTGACATAGTTTCAACCGATATATATTTCTAAAACCTGTCAGCGAATGAGCAATGAAAAGCTAAACGAAATTCATGTGAATTTCATAGCAACACAGCATTCTCAAATGAGGGAAATTTTCCATACAAATGCAGAGATGACTGATATAACATAAAACATGAAAATTTTATTGCAAGATACCTACTAACACGTCACAGGCAAACTTCAAAGTCAACATTGCCAGACTGTTTTCAAATATGAAGTACTTTCAAATAACATATGACAAACACAAACATGATAATGTACTTCCTGTTTCGTCAATTGAAGCATGCCAACATTGCAACTAATTTAATATTCTGCTTATAAAGTTTTAATCTACATTTGTAATATACATTTGCAAAGATAATTTAATTATAAATTGGACGATGCAGATAATAGATACAGCAAAGTATGTAATTAATTCTGAACGTCTCTGTGACAATACGAGAAAAGGAGGAAAATTTTCACCTTCACTATATTTTAGTAATTAATTTCCAGAAATGTGCATATAAACAAATCAAATGGTGACTGAACCTCTTTATGTTCAAATATTGCTTTATCACAACAATAAAATAAGTATGTATATATCGAAAGTGAAACAAGTTTATATGCAATTCATTGTTAGCAAGTTTGACAAACAGTATAATGTACGCAAATATTTCGAACAACAAACTGATTTAGCAATTCGACCAATAAATACATTTTGTACGGGTCAATTTTAATTGCCAATGCCGATTCAAGTGTCTATTCATATTGAGAAAGGATTTGAGTACGTTTGCTATAAATTACAACAGTACTTAGGTGGTGAATTGCAATCTTAAGAGATGTTATAGATTTTGATGTATGGCCGCCATTTGCCAAATAAAGGGTATGCTGCTTTATGTTGAGAGTTTCTAAAATGTATTCAGTGAAAATATGTAGTCCAATAATTTTAACTAAAGAAGTGAATCATGCGACCACAACCAAGTAAAATCATAACTTAAGCTATGTTTCTGAGGCTGTAATGAAGTCCAGCGGTATTTTGGACACCGAATTAAACTTAAATTGTTTTGCACAAATAATATTATTTCCTACGTGAACAAATTTTGATCCGTGCACAGCACATACGAATATTAATGTTGTTTTTTAAATACTCTATGAATCATATTCACATTCAAATGTTTTTTAGTTGAAATATCGTGCAAACTGCGGGATGAACATGTGTTGACTTAAAGCAACACATATTGTGATGGATGTGTACACAATTTCACAGTGTATAAAGCAGGTTCTGGTCCTCTGATACCATATTGTTGCAGTCAATTGTTACCGCAATTATCGCTTCCAAAAACCAACAAACCAGGTACATTTCACTTCATATGGGTCTATAGAACCACTAGACTATATTCATAAATATTCTTATATATTTGCTTGCTCAAAAAGCATTTAATGAAGTGTCCTTATACTACATATATGAACCATGATCAATTGCACTGCCGTTATTATTTATTTTTCAATTCAGGAAACGGCATCAACATCTCTGAAGCTTTCATCATGAAATTCCAACTGACCATCTTGCTTTTGGCACTAGTCGTAGTGCCTTTTATTAACGGTCTACCAGCCAAAAAACCTGTCGACAAAAAGAGTCTAGACAAAAAACACGCACTGGTTAAAGGCCACTTGAGCAAGAAGAATGCAGATCTGAAACCTTTGCTGAAAAAATTCATACGTAGCCATGATCAAACTTATGATGAAGACGACGATGTAAGTTCTCCACCTATACATGAATATTCCTGTTATCTCTTATTTCAATTCAGCATTACACTATATAAAAAATTTTCAGTCTGCCGATGGAGTGATCTCAATTGAGAATTTATACGGACCAATTATCATCAACGTTGGTTCAAGTGGCGACGAATACGACTATGGAAATCCATGGAGTAAGTCTACCAATTTATAATAATATTTATATGCGAGCAATACGAGTTGTTATACTAGCTTAATTTCTACTAATTTGCAACTCTTCAAAATTTTGAGTTGCCCCATGTTGAATTATTATCAAACTCGATCAGTAATTCAATTTCGCACACACACATAATGTAATTTATTAGTAATCAAGTTCTTTTAATTCAAGTGTGACCCCAGTAGGTAGTACAATTAAAACAAGTTATAATTTTGAATGCAGTTTACGATGGAGGCGAATATGAAGGCGGCGATTATTACACCGATGATGACAGCGGAGTATACGATACCACTGATGACAGCGGAGTATACGATACCACTGAATACAGCATATCCGAGGATTAAGTGGACTATACATCTGTGATACCTCAACCTTTGGAGGGAATCACAATAAATTAAACATCCAATTCTGCACACGCACGTTCAGAGATAATCAGATTATGCGACTGAATAAGTAAACAGAAAATATTGACACTTATAATACTATATTGCATGCATTGAATCTTCTACATGTATATGTACAACTTATATATGCATGATCTTGCTATGGAGTTTCATTAATAATTGGAAAATAAAGTGCAACACCGAAGTCATCACAATAAAAAAGTTTTATATATGTCGGTTCTTTGTGTGCTTTTTCGATGCATTGCAGCAAAGTAGACAAAATATTATTCAGTCTGATTTGAAAACAATATTATTTGTTTACATACTATACCTAAAAAAACGCGCAAGAAACAATGAACTTTGAAAATACTTATTAACATTTGAAATTCAGCAAATAAATGCGTTAATTGAACCTATCTCGCAAACGTTAACATTACAGACATTGTCCAAATAAATAGACTCAAACACCAAAATTTCGAAATTTTGAGAAATTTCTTATTTATTTTGTTTTCCCATTCAATAGTACAAAACAACTATATTTTCTACCCTAACAAAAATCGTTGGCTGTCACATGCATTTCACATGCATGCCACATGCCTGCAAGGCTGCAAGTGAAACATTCACAGCTTTATTGCAGCTTTATTGCAGACCTGCACGGTGCAGCTATGTGGCATGCATGTGAAATGCATGTGACAGCCTTATAAAGCTGCAAGTGAAACATTCACAGCCTTATTGCAGACCTGCGACAGCTTTAAAAAATTTTTGTTAGGGTAGTACCTGATGGGTCCCCCTTTAGCTCTAATTACTGCTTGGATGCGCATTGGCAGGCTGTACACAAGATGGTTACACTTCTCTTTGATTTCTGGATCTCTATTTCACACATCGATTAATGCTGCGATGAGATCAACCTTTGTTGAGCCTATTAATTTGGACAACGTCTGTAACTAGATAAAACAAAGGAACTTAAAATGTAATTATTGCACATCAAGGAGTAAAAACTTTGAAATAATATTTAAAACTGCAATATGTAGTTACATTGCGCAAGGACAAGTATGACGTAGGCTACAATTCGGAATAAAACTATGATCTCTAATAAAAACAAACACATATGGCTCAAGTATGACTGTATTCCACCAATATGTTTGTATATATACGCATATAGACTATATAGAGATAAAACAATAGCATGCAAGTATCATTTCATACTTTAGATATTAGTACCTAGTTGAAACTCGGTGTCGACTGTTTCTTTTAGAATATTTTAATTATAACTCGCATGCAATGAATCCTCATTTCAACTGGCTTTCTATTTTCGTCACAATTTTGATATTTAACAACGCTCTATCAGACAGAAGTGAGATGATCGCCAAAGGGAAAAGAAACCACGAATACTACAACGGTGGTCTGGAAATCCCAGTAAAATATTTCAAATCATTATTAAATATACTTTAATTGTAATGATCGCTTCACTGAATTACTTACAAATGTTTTACTTATAGCTTGGAAATGGAGGAATCATCATGATCAAAGAGTTCATTGGCAATATAATTATTAATTTGGATTCTAAAGATGCTCCAGAATTGGAAACGACAGAAACTGAAGAATATACAACATCCACAAGTAGGCAAAAGATTAGAGCTTGTGTGAAGAAGTTGTTAATTTAAAGGCAAAATGAATTGGCAAATTCAACAATGGCATTCATTTATCTTAATTCAGCTTTTCGGCCTGATTTCTGCCCTGGGTCGCTCTTTGGGAACATTTGCTCCTCTTACGGATGTACATCAAACAGCAATTGCTCATCTAGTGAAATTTGTTGTATGAGTGAAAGCTTTGGTGCGACTTGTTGCAAATCTTTCTATGCTCGTACAAGTAGGCCAGCTATCTTTCCAACTGTTCCAACTGTTTAAACTGCAGGTAATTCAGGCAATTTAAACTATATCGATATGAATAACTACAAATGCTGTCATTATTATTGAAGCACAGGAATTGTTCCCTCTCTACATGTTGGACAACAATTGCCAATCATTTGGTTGCAAATCAATTAGTGATTGCTTTGCAAACGAATTATGTTGTTACAATGGAGGAAATAACGAGGCATGTTGCAAATCGGTATTTGAACAATCAAGTACTACTGACTCACCAACTACTACAATTCCACCTCATACCACTTGATTCAACTTAAATAATTCAACCATATCATTTCAGTTGATAAAGTTGTAAAATTATATAACTGCAATATAAGAAAAAATAAACTTTTCAACGTTAATATATTGTTCACGAATTTATAAGCAAGACTGATGCACGTACACATCTTTCAACTGTTATGATTTCTGCAAAATAAAACAAATTTCCCAGAAATTGTGACTTATTTCAGATTATCCTTCAAGATCCTTCAGTTGTCCCATGCAGATTATCACCTTCAACCACGTGAAACATGCAAATTTCTTTCCTTAGAACTTATTAAACCTTAACTTATTAAACACATTGTTACTCAATTAGGTGGGACTGAGAAATTAGAAAACGAAATAATTTAAAATCTGCAAAAACAGATGAAACATTGAATAACATTTTATCCAGATGAAATATAAATCAGTCACACTTATTAATTTCTGTTCGTCCCTAAATGGGATTGTACGAGATTGAATCCTACAATGCAAAACTCGTATATTCGGCCCTATTTACGAAATGTTTGGTTTTAAAATGCCGCATATATATATTTGCATGCAAGAACAAAAATAAATTGTTTTCATCTGGTGATACATGAACTAAGGACAGTTGGAAAACCCCTGAGCTCATTGGACAATACAAAATGTTATTACAATTTTCCTATAACAAACACATATGGTACAATTACGACTGCACATGTTGGCATTTCACCTCGCGTATATAATAAAATGTAATGAAAATAAAAGCAATAGAACAGCAACAGCAGCATCATCACGTACCAACTTCAATTCTCTATTTCAGTAAGTACAAATTCATATCTTTCCAAAAAGAAATTTCTGTCAATGTATCTTAATAAATAATGGATTTCCTTTTAGGTAATAACTGATGCACTCGCAGAATAAACTCGCCATGGAATTCCACCTGAATTTATTGATACTTTTAACAACAATTGTGGTTTCAATAAGGGCGGCATCAATAGAGAGAGACGGTTATAAAATTTAGAAGCAAATCCAATTTGCTTGGTTTCACTTAAGTTTAATGCTGTTTATACGTGCAGAGAATAGTGTTCAACCAGATCACTTGACTTTTCACTTCTGTTTATTACAGCTTTGTGCCCCGAATCCCATTTGGGGAACTCATGTACGAGGGTAGGCTGTACATCAAACAGCAGCTGTTCAGCTAATGAAATGTGTTGTTTCGCAAGTAATACTAGCCAATCGGCTTGTTGCATGTCTATTTTTCCATCACCGTCAAAATTCAATTCTGGCAAGAATTTTACCCAGTCATTATTGCATATGACTGTTGATCTTGACATATAAACATAATAAATGATCGTATTCGTAGGAAGCCTGATAGGTTCTTGGGGGCAATGTCTAGTAGATGTCCCTCAGTATTTTTGTAGCGGCATTGTGCAGTGTTTTGTACACAGAAACTGCTCATCAACTGACATATGCTGCTATCGTGGAGCATCCATGGACCTTTGTTGCACCAGTACTTTGCCGCAGGCAATCTATGGTAAATCCCCCTATAAGTGTTGCCAATCATACTATTATATTTTGTTCGCAGTGCTCACACATGAATTTTGAAAAGTCACTTCAGTTAAATGTAAATTCTTGTTATTACTTGAAGGGCCGCGTTTATGTCCTACTGTTTCTAATGTTGGGAGAGTATGCCACTCTTCCGGTTGCACATCAAACAGTAGTTGTGCGCCGAATGAAATATGCTGTCACGATGGGAACATAAGACAAACATGTTGCCTTTCATATGATCAAAGTGTTCGTGTTCCTCCTGTCATTCCATTTTCTCGTGAAACAGGTAATCCAATTTAAATTGACCAAGTTGTGAGAAGGTTTAATGCCGTTTATGCTTGCAGCTAGAGGATTTTACTTAGTGTTTATTGGAGGGACTATCGATTATTATTTCGTATTTTAGTAAATCTGTTTTATAGCGTCGTGCCCCGAATCTCATTTGGAGAACAAATGTAGAACTACAGGCTGTACATCAGACAGCAGCTGCTTTCATACTGAAATGTGTTGTTTCAAAAGTAATACTAGCGAATTAGCTTGCTGCATGTCTATTTACCTACCAAAAAGCACAATTGCTCCGTCTGAAACTACTTCTGGTAAGAAACTTACCCATAGTCATTATTACATGAAGATTAAACTTGACGGAAACGTAAATGAGCATCGTATATTTCCAGGAATCACTAAACTTCCTAATAGACAATGTCCAGCAATTGCCAGTCAACCTTTCTGTTCCAGTGTTTCGCCCTGTAAATTTGACACGGACTGCCCATCAAATGAAATCTGTTGCTATCATGGAGAATCCACGGTACTCTGCTGCACCAGTACCTTGCCAACGACTACTCCCGGTATATCTAGCACTTCATTTGTGCAATCAAGTTCTACTAACTCACCAACTACTACAATTCCACCTCAGACTACTTGATTCTACTATACTGTACATAATTGAACAATGTCAAACAAACTCATTGTAGATAAAGTTGTTGAATTATACAATTGCAATACACAAAGAAATAAACTTTTCAAACTTAATTGTTCACGAATTTATAATTACCAAGGCTGATGCACACAGCTTTCAACTGTGTTATGATTTCTGCAAAATAAAACAAATTTCCCATAGTTCTTGTGACTTATTAGTTCCAAACAAACAATGTCCAGATTATCCTTCTAAGTCCATCAGTTGTCCTACGTGAAACATGGCAAATATCATTTCATTAAACCTTATTAAACTTATTAAAAACGTTGTTACTCAAATATGCGGGACTGGGAAATTAGAGAACAAAATAATTAAAAATCTGCAACAACAAATGAAACATTAAAAAACCATTTTATTCAGATGAAATATAAATCAGTCACACTTATTAATTTCTGTTCGTCCCCAAATGAGATTGCATGAGACTGTAGCCTACAATGCAAGACTCGTATATTATACGGCCCTATTTAAGAAATGTTTGGTTTCCAAAGAAGCATACGAGATAAAAAAAATTTTCATCTGATGATGCATGAACCAAGGACTGTTGGAAAACCCCTGAGCTCATTGGACAATACAAAATGTTATTACAATTTTCCCATAATATAAACACATATGGTATAACAACGACTGTACATATTGGCATTTCACCTCTGTATATAATAAATTTAATGAAACTAAAAACAACAGAATAGCAACAGCATCATCACATCAACTTCAATTCTCTATTTCAGTAAGTACAAATTCATATCTTTCCAAAAAGGAATTTATGTCAATGTATCTCAATGAATTATGAATTTTCTGTTAGATAACAACTGCTGCACTCGCAGAATAAACTCACAATGGAAGTCCACCTGAATTTATTGATACTTTTAACAACAATTGCGGTTTCAATAAGGCCGGCATCAATAGAGAGTGACGGTTATAAAATTTAGATGCTATCAAATCCAATTTGCTTGGTTTCACTTAAGTTTAATGCTGTTTGTTTATATGTGCAGTAGTTTTTGTTTATGGTACGTCATTTGGCTTAATTTAAGCTGTGTTTTACAGCTTTGTGCCCCAAATCTCACTCAGGGAACCAATGTATTAAGGCAGGCTGTACATCTAATAGCAGCTGCTCACCTAATGAAATGTGTTGTTTCACAAGTAATACTAGCGAATCGGCTTGTTGCATATCAATTTTCCCGGCAACGAGCACAACTACTTGGCCTGTAATAACTGTGGACAGTAAGGAACATGCACATATTCATTAAATGATTCCTGAACTTGACGGAAACCTAAATCAGTATCGTATATTCACAGGAACCGATAAGTCTGTTCCATATCAATGTCCAGTATATGTCCCACAGCAGTACTGTAGAGGCAATATGATGTGTTCTGTACAGGCAAATTGCTCAGGATATGACTTATGTTGCTATCGTGGAGGATCCAAGTTCTTTTGCTGCACCACTACTTTGCCGCCGTCAGTCTTTGGTAAATCACCCCATAACAGTTACCAAAAATATCATTTTTATTCTGCTATTTAACGTAAATTTTTAATAGTTTCTTTAGTTGATTGAAAATTCGTGTTATATTACTTGAAGGACCCGGTTTATGTCCTACCGTTTCAAATGTGGGGAGATCCTGCCATTCTGCAGGTTGCACATCAAACAGTAGTTGTGCTCCGAATGAAAT
This sequence comes from Glomeris maerens, assembly GCA_023279145.1. Taxonomy (NCBI): domain Eukaryota; kingdom Metazoa; phylum Arthropoda; class Diplopoda; order Glomerida; family Glomeridae; genus Glomeris; species Glomeris maerens. Next base: position 6,168 of record WWPM01015897.1, on the reverse strand, counting down.
ATGTTGTCACGATGGGGACATAAAACACACATGTTGTCTTTCACTTGACAAAAGTGTTCGTGTTCCTCCTGTCATTCCATTTTCTCGTGAAACAGGTAATTCAATTTAAATTGACCAAGTTGTGAGAATGTTTGAAGCCGCTTATGCTTGCAGCTAGAGGATTTTACTTAGTGTTTATTAATTGGAGGGACTATCGATTACCATTTCGTATTTTAATAATTCTGTTTTATATAGCGTCGTGTCCCGAATCTCATTTGGGAAACACATGTAGAAGGACAGGCTGTACATCAGACAGCAACTGCTTATCAGATGAAATGTGTTGTTTCACAAGTAATACTAGCGAATTGGCTTGTTGCATGTCTATTTTCCTACCAAAAAGCACAATTGCTCCGTTTACTGGTAAGAAACTTACCCATGGTCATTATTACATGAAGATTAAATTTGACGGAAACGTAAATGAGCATCGTATATATTTCCAGGAATCACTAAACTTCCTAATAGACAATGTCCAGCATTTTTCTGGCAACCTTTCTGTTCCAGTGTTTCGCCCTGTAAATTTGACACGGACTGCCCATCAAATGATATCTGTTGCTATCATGGAGAATCCACGGAACTCTGCTGCACCAGTGCCTTGCCAACGACTACTCCCGGTATATCTAGCCCTTTTATTCTTGATACACATGAATTTCGAGTAGTCTCTTCAGTAGAATGTAGGATATTAACAGAATTATTAAATATGTTGTGCAGTTCTCTATTCAACAGAATCTACAGTTAAAATTTCCACTGGTTAAGACGACTGAAAATGGCTCCTCCACAGCGAGAAAATATTCCTCACTGCACATAATTAATAAACAAGACTTGAACGCACATCAAAATTCGGTACATGTCGGTTGCATAACTGTAGGACGGGATAAACGCGGATCGGATATGACTTAATTATAGTTGTTGAATTTGTTGTAACAGAGCTGAAATATGAATGTGTATAATTGCTCTGAATTTAGTCTAATAAATTGTACTTATATTATGATCACCTCACCTATATGAAGACTATGCCCCATTACAACTGTTTGCATCACAGACATGAGACATACATGAACAGAAGTTTTACAATTAAACGAAATTCAAACAGCATGCAATCAAGGTGAACAACTTGTCTTCTCGGAAGGATGAATCTCAATCGGTTAAGTTACCAAATGGAGCCGTTCTGAACAAAGTTGTTAAGAAATGAGACTTACTTTTCGATGTCAGAGTCTTGAAGTATGAAGTGTTCACTAATATTGGATGCATGCATCTCCCAACTTCGATCAGCAATAATGAAATGAAGATACTACACTATAAATGTAGATTAATAATAAAGAAATAGTCGTGTAGCTTCGACGAAAACCAGACCATTCTGATGCCAGCTCTTTGTTCTTCAAACTGGTTTAGCTGTGATTGCGCAATGAGGAAATTCTATTATTATCGGAACACTGTTGCCTATTTATAGTATTTTCAGACAGAAAATTCATAACAATTCCTATTCGAAATATACCAGAAGCAAGCAAATAATACAAAACATTTCTAAGCTCAATACCAATGATTTCCCCTCGACACAATTACACGTGTAATGCATTATATTCTGCTTATCCGGGATATCCACACAAATAATATACTTTTTCCACACGATTGTGACGTCACTTCAAATAAAAAAATCTAGTAATAGGGCATAATATTTTTGGGTTATCAGGAAACAGATTTTATGTAAAGTTTCCTGTCTACTGCAACAGTATATACTGATGGCTTTGCAGAGAATGTAACATTTTCACCTACTCAGTTTTGAATTAGTATGTAATAAAATTCGCAAAGACCAGTTGGAAATCTTCAGGTACAATTAGCACACAAGTGCGTTTGTTTTCTGACAGAGCACATTGATAATCTTTCATGACACACATTATTCTAACAGGACATCGGTGTGCATACACTGCTTCTCAACGAGTAAGCTGCAGAAATATTGCAACAAAATGGTGACTTCCGTCAACATTTTCACCCTGGTTACCATCTGCACCGCATTTATGATCTGCCTAATCATGTTCTACTACACCAATTCCTCGCAAAGAGAACATGTGTTGGTTCCAGCCTTGGAAACGAGGACCCAACAGGAATCTCGACATCCTATTCCATCTAACAGTGGTGTTAGGACTAGAAAAACCCTCTTTCCTGATCCAACTTTCCTGGGAAACATGCCAAACTTTGCATTCGTTCTCAACCGCGATATCTGCCTTGAAGACCACGTGGACATGCTGGTTCTAGTGGGATCTCATCCACAGCATAAAGGCATGAGGAAAGTTATTCGAAAGGCATGGGGAGCTCCGAGGATGGACCAATACATTGTTAAACTTGTGTTCTTGTTTGGACGACCTGATGATGCTTTGCTGCAACAGCAGATGCTCGACGAAAGCACGGAGTATGGCGACCTGGTGCAAGGCAACTTCCGTGATGACTATAGGAATATTACTTTCAGGGATCTGATGGGGCTAAGGTGGACATGGACTTACTGTTCCCAAGCTAGGTTTGTCACTAGAACCGATGATGATGTCATTATGAGTATAGACCACATCATCGATGCTCTCGAGGAGCAGATGTCAAAGGATGGTGACTATGTGGCATGCTACGCTCACTACATTGGTACTCCTGTTCTTCGAGATGGAAGATACGCATTGAGTAGGAAGGAACATCCTAAAGACATCTACGATCATTATTGTCAGGTGATGTAATGTAATGCAACATCTGGATATGGCTATAGGAAAGATTTAATTCTCCTATTTTGGTCGTACTCGCTTTGATCTCTACTTCCTTGTTCAACTATTATAAAGACTTGCATATTGACTTGTCCTCTTTTTAAAATGATGGCTAGTAAAAGTGTTGCGTACCACATTTGAACCTCTGCAAGCAAAAGCTTGGCAAAAACAAACCTGTTTTGCAATGAAAGAGAAAACTAGTCCCATTTAGTACGTTCAGCATATAATTTTTATAATATCGTTATGTTCCAAGGGATGGACGTATTGGTTAACAACCGGAGCTGCCAAGAAGATGGACAAGATGGCGCTGAAAGTGCCGCCATTTTGGATCAACGATGCATACATCACGGGAACATTGATGACTGCTCTCGGTTGGGAACATCAAACATTGAACATATACTCCACCAACGACAACATGGATTTTGCACGATACTTGACCACTCCAGAGGACACCATACCTCAATTCATACATGGCTACAACGGTGAAGACTCAAATTTAACCCAACTTGTTCAAGATCGCTTAAGGTCTTATTGTCACACAAATGGTATTCCAAAGCACAAACCTCCTACATTCAGGCACCAATAACCTCTATGTTTTGCCGGTACTTAGATCTCGTTTTAATTTGAATTATAAATGTGTATTTCTATTCTTCCTGTTCTTAATAAATGGTACTACTGTATATCCATTTTATGCCAAATGCTCCAGAATACTTGTATATCTTTATTAGTAGAAAAACTAAATATAAGTTACAGGTTTTCCGCATATAAAACAATGGTGCTATATAACAAATGTTTTAAAAACGAAGAAATACTTGAGACTCGTCTATTTTGCTTTCATATTCCAATCAATTAACATCAAGCTGAAATCACTTTGCCCAATCTCCAAACTTTTTTACATTTCCGTATTACCCCATTATGATAAATGACAAATAGAAATGTATGAAAATGACTATTTGTTACGGTCGTATACAAAGTACACCTCCTCCACTTTGACTTATAAAATTGCTTCCTATTGCTCTGAGCAGTTACTCTTTGTCACTTTGACGAATACCTCGTTTTATAAAAATCTCATCTAACCTCAGCTTCACCTGCAACATCGTCATCGATATATTTCGATACTCTGCAGTCGAAAGGTTTCAGTGCAGAACTACCATTTGTTGCGGGTACATAGCTAACTTCTTCCCTGGCCTTTTTGGGGATTTCATCATTGCGGCTTTCTTCAGGCTCTTCACGAGCTTTCCGTCTCTCCCTCCTCTTTTTGCAGCACCTCTTGATGGCAAAGTAAACGAGGCAAACATGAACGGGTAAACTGGTTATGAGCACTTGGGCAATTGGTGGCACAACTGCAATGTCAGCATCTGGTTGGGGAAGTGTTGCTCTGATAGCCAAAAGTGTCAAACCAACGTTTTGGAAAGCAGTTTCAATGGAAACGGCTAGTAACTGTTTCTTGTTGAATCCAAACATGTAGGCGAGTGCACCACCAAATGTGTAACCTCCCCAGGCAACTCCTATTCCGGCCATGAAAACTTTCCAAGACATCATCTCGAATGCGTACAGATTGCAGTAAACACCCAGCTGAAATATGAAAGCGAAATTGGTCAATAGACTACAAAAATTATAAGATGTGTTAGATCATTTGGAACTGTCCTTTCACCAAAATATTGCCTTTTTCTAAAATAATCAGGCAAATGAAACCTTAATGTGAAGAGCAATCATGCAATTATCTCTCAGAACAAAAAAAGCTATAATTAGATAGGACTTCATTATACTTGAAGTGAAACTTTCACGTACATGGCATCAACAAAATTAACAACTTCCGGCTATACTTTGCAATGCAGCACCTGTATGTGTACTTTACTCACTAACAATTAGATAGTCAAATTATATTTTTATGTAGAACTGTCACGCATTTTGAAGGTACCCTGAAATGTATCACACTAACAAATAAGGGAATGGAAATTAATACATTGGTGTCAAATGTAAATTTGCATTCTACAGCTCCAGATAATTGCTATACATTTTTTAAAAACTTCTTGCAACTATAAAAACTAAATATTCACTATCTAGTTTTTTATCTGTAGTGTCACATTTGTTGCCTGGGTTTTTCTTATACCTTACATTGATATTCCCCATTATTTCCTCGAATAGGAAAGGCTCAACATCCTTGAGAAAATGTTCAGAATTAGATTGTTAATCGTATCGCACTTTAAAGTACGTATATAATCAATGTTCAAACACATCTTATCAAATAGCTCTTATTTTAAGTTTTAGGGAAATACGAGTTAATGTCAAGTGCAAGATGAAAATGCGACAATTATTTCAGTTTAACTGTATTAAAAAGGGGTTCCAGGAAGTGTAACTGCAAATTGATGCCATGTCTGCAAACAATTATTAAAGAAAATAGAGATATTGACATTGTTTATAACTTGCAGTGAAAATTCAGTTTCATGAATTAGTGATATCATGTAAAAAGGAGAACATACCGTCAATGTGCAGATAATGACGAACACAGTAAGTGGACGGATGAAATACACGAGTTTTTTACTCCATTGAGGTTTGAAATAAGTGAGAAGTATTCCTGCAACGACAGGCAAAGTCACCCTGATAAGGGCGATGAGCAGTCCCATGAAAGGTACTTTCAGTGGATCCGTTGTGATAGATTGGCCCAATGTGAATATCCACATGGGCATCATTCCAACTGCGGCAATTGTGTTCACAAGTGTCATTGTGACACTCAAATCGAAGTCCCCATCCAACTTGAGAGTCCAGAAATTGGAGATGATCTCACCCGGTGCGCAGCCCATGAAAAACAATCCAACCCTCATGTCTTCGTCCGTCAACAGAAGCCAGCCCAAAAAGTACGAGGCAAGGGGCATGAACACAAACTGCGACACAAAACCTGTGCAAGGGCCCAAGGGCTTCAACAACACCTCTTTCACTGCTCCAAGGTTCAGGTGGGTGCCCATTGCAAACACATTGAACGCCACAATGACTGCAAGACAGTTCATGAAAATCTTGTTGGCAGTTGTGTCTGTCCTTATCACAGCAACTCTAAGAGAACAAAATAAATTTGGTCAATCAATCCTTATTTACACTTTTATTACACTTTGCTCAGCCTTTGATCATTTCTGATCTGATTTGCAAATATGTATTATGAACGCAATTAATGACTTGTTATCATATAAATGCGAGCTAAGTGACAGTTGGTGAAGTTGGGCACAAGTGTCTACAAATTGTAATACACATGCCAAAGGGCAAATTGATTGGACTTTTCCAATAAGGTGATTTGCGCCCAACGGCCCCATGCACCAATATCTTAACATTATATTTGGTATTTTTTTAAATAGCCAATCTTGTTTAAACATAACTTGGTCGCAGTTACAGCACTTGT
>WWPM01015895.1:5432-19353 GCA_023279145.1 Glomeris maerens | reverse complement strand
AGCATTTCCTTAATCTTCTTCCAAGTTGTTGGCACTTGCAATCGGTTGTTTAGAGCAGCTATTGCCAAGTTGTGATTGGAGGAAATGAATATTTTGATAGCTAGATTAATCTGCAATTAAGATTGCCTTTCCCAACAATGTACAACTCATAAAAATGAATATGTTCCAGTTGGCTTTTGTTGTAGGCAACCTGAACAGAGCTTACTTACTCCACCCTCCCATGCAAGAGATTATCGAGCAGCACTTTCCGGGTGCTCCAACTGTGTTGCAGTTGGAGAAAAATATCTCCATGATCATGGCCAACACCTTCCCATCACTGAATGGAGCTCAGCCCTCGATGCCCTTTGTGGTGGAAATGGGAGGGATCCATTGCAGACCTCCCAAGAAACTGAACAAGGAGTTGGAAGACGTAGTTAATGCTTCCGGCGATGATGGCTTCATAATCTTCTCGCTGGGTTCAGTAACGTCTGGTACGTTTATTCCTGAGGATGTCAGGCAGAAGATGTTGAAGGTTTTCGCTGCACAGAAGCAGACTGTGATCTGGAAATATGAAGGCCAGATGCCAGATGCTCCTAAGAATGTCAAACTTGTCAAATGGATTCCGCAGCAAGACCTGCTCGGTACGGTGCACAGGGTTTCGTTGGCCACATGACCAAAAGATAAACATTTTAACCCTTTAGGGCTAACAAAATCAGTAACAGAAATGCAGCATACAAAGAGTTAATTGCATTTGAATTCTAGCTGCGACGACAAGATAGTAATGAAAATTGAAATACAACGCAGTATTGTTCAAACATTTTTGGTCTGAAATCTTTTTCGTATATCTTCTAGGGCCTTTTCAGACTAAAAATGCTCATTGCAGATGTTTTTAATTTCATACACATCAATAAACAAAAATGCAGGCTTTAAAGGGTTAAACTTTGTTTACTGATCCCAAGATTGCAATTTCCAAATTTATCCCTGAAGAAATAGAAAATGCATTCTGGGATATAATGCGAATCACTATGAAGTGATGCCATTTGTATTCATTAAGGTCATCCCAAATGCAAATTGTTCATAACTCACGGCGGGCTTCTGAGTTTGCAAGAAGCCGTGTACCACAGCGTGCCTGTTGTCACCGTGCCGCTATCCGCTGACCAATACGGCAATGCTGAGAGGGCGAAAGCACTCGGTTTCGGTGACAAGTTTTACTGGGACGATTTCACCGAAGAGGAAGTGTTAGCCAAAGTAGACAAGGTCCTACACGATCCCAAGTACGTATAGTTGCTCCGCGCGTCAAGCCGAAGCACCTGTGATACCACGTTGAGCTATTTCTTGTGTAGTTAATGATCGGTTTATAATTCACAGGTACAGAAGAAACGTTGCAAAGTTGTCGAAGTTGTTCAAGGATCGGCCAATGGATGTAGTGGAAAACGCGGTTTATTGGATGGAGTACGTTATGCGTACCGGTGGCGCGCGCCACCTCAAGTCCGGAGCGGGAGAATTCACCTGGCCGCAATATTTCTTGGTCGATGTCATTGCATTTATATTACTGGTTGCAGCTGTTACCATTCTAGTATTATTTTATATAACGTGCAAAGTTATTCATTTGCTTAAAAGGTTATTGTTTGGAAGTGATAAACGTGCGTCTTCCGTAGCTAAGAAAAACAAGTAAGGCCGGACAGTGTGAAGACGGATCGATTGTCTTGGGTACTGGGTTAGTTCAGAACTGTCTGGGATTGTATCAGTATCTAAATTATAAGTTTGGGGCTGGTTTCTGGAATACATGCTAAGAAACTTGAGTTTTCTTAGATCCTGTTGAGATGTAAATGGTTTTTATATATATTTTGATCTAATTGTTGTAAGGAAATAAATTTTACTTTAAATTGTTATAGATAATGCGAAAATTTCTATTTCACTTATTTCGTAGCAACTTCAGTCGATGATCAAAAGGAATAGTTGTGACATAACTGAAACCTTCACAATGGATATCTATCTATACATTCACGCTGTTGAAACGGTAAGATACGTGATTATAACAAAAAGGCACGAGATGGAACTATGCACAATATTTACAAACACAGCTATACAAATCCTATAAATTCTTGAACAGACATTACATTGGGTAATTCAGATGCTAATTTTTAACAGGAGAAACAAAAATCATGAGACTTTTTTAAGTGCAAAATACGCTAATGATAGTAAAATACAAACACATGGTTTGTTTACATAACTCATGGCCCTCTGTTAGTAACAGACTAAGCTAGTTAAAGGCATGTGCGTTATCTACCAGAAAACACGGTGATACTAACCTATTTTCTAAGAAAATATTCTTACAATAATTTTTCTTTACTTTATCTTCTTCGCAGCTGTTGCCGAAAGGCTCAGACTCCGTTTTATAAAAGAAAATATAATACTCAACATCCAAAATACTATTGCGAGAGCTGCTGCCAAAATAACTACACCAAAAGCAATTACGTCTAAAAGATAATACTGGAAAAAGTTGATATGGGCATCTGGGTTCTTAAGGTGATGAGCTCCACCCGTGCGGATCACGTACTCCATCCAATACACGCTGCTGTCCGCAGCATCCATTGGTCTGTCTTTGAACAGCGCAGACATCATTAGAGCATTGCTTTTGAATCTTTATAACAAGGAAAACAATATGATTATTCCATTAATTGGAAGCAACGAGTTGTCACGTTTGACGTTGCGCGCGAAATCGTCTAGCTGCTTACGTAGGATTGTAGAGTAGTTGATTGACGGAGGATGAGATTTCTTGGGCTGAAACCTGTTGCCAGTTGTGGAAAATGCCATATCCATGCTTAGATGCTAGTAATCCGTTATGGGGCTGATCGTAAATTAGTGGGAACACGAGAACAGGTACTCCGTGGTAAATTGATTCAAATGAGCTCAAAAGCCCCCCGTGGGTTACGAACAGCTTGCACTGTTTGTGACCTGACAAATGCCAAGTTTAGTATTAGTTACTGAAGTGTTAGTAGAAGGAAGATGAACATTTTTCAAAAAATGTCTCTAAAATCTATCTTCCTACATTGAGTAATAACCTACCAAGGAGATCTTGCTGAGGGATCCACTTTAGGAGTTTCACATTTCTCGGTGCACCCGGTAGTTGCCCTTCAAACTTAAAAATAATTGTCTGATTCAGTGCAGAGAAAACTTGCATCAATTTCTGCAGGAATTTTTCCGGAATGAAACTTCCATTGGCCACTGACCCAAACGAGACTAGTATAAATCCTTCGTCTCCTGGGTTTCCAACAAAAGTCTCCAAATCCTTGGGAAGTTTGTTGGGTGGTCGGCATTGAACTCCTCCCAATTCCACAACAAAAGGCAATAATGGCCTTGGTTCCGTAAATGTTGGAAAAGTGTTTGAAAATATCAACGAGGTATTTTTCTCGAGTTCCAGTAAGGGAGGCGTGCCTGGGAAATGCTTCTGTGCCATCTCTTGCAGAGCAGGTGCTTGGATGTAGCGGCGGTAAAGCAATAAAGTAGCTAGTGAGAACTGGTTTCACAAGAAATAAAAGAAACAACAATTGAACCATGCAGGGATCATATTGCGGCTACATCGTTATGCTGACAAAAGTTCAATTGCGACTTACTGTATTGAGGAAACGATGCCAAAAGCTCATAGGTGTAGGGTATGGATGTGTCAGCAGTGCATTTACTGATGGAGTGTATGGAATGTTCAGATTCCACCATGTCACTGCTTGGAAGTCGGCAGAGTACACGAGTATAAATGGTGCCTTAAGTTGATATGGAAGTACGAGCAGATAGTCATTCATGATGGCATCCAACGCAACTAGATCAAACTTTGTTCCGCTTTCGATTAAGCCCTTGAATTCAGGACTATTAAAAGTTGCACTTGCAAACTTTTCGATTATATCGGACAAGTGAAATTCCAACAGGAACACAGATTCTTGGGACACGGTGAAGAAATTTACATCTGCCTTGCTAAAGCTAAATAAATAACAAATACACTACGTATTTATTAGTGTACATCACAAAATGCAGAGGAATTTTTGCGATTTGGTCTCGAATGTTGTTCTTGCCTCAGTTGGAAGGGATGGAGCTGGAAGATGTCTAGGTTTCAGCAGGATGGGGCCACAGCCCACAGAGCAAGGATTTGCATGGTCTCTTTGCAATACAAATTCCCCGGGCGCCTCATCTCCCTAAAAGGCGATTTGAACTGGCCAGCGCGGTCTCCTGATTTGGCCCCTTGTGATTTTTTTGTGGGGATATCTAAAATCCTTGGCTTACAACGATCGACCCAGAACCTTGGAAGCCCTCAAAAACAACATTGGAGACCAAATCGCAAAAATTCCCCTGGAAATGCTTCAAAGAGTGCACGAAAACTTCAGAAAAAGACTAATTCAGTGTTTGGAATGTGAGGGGCGCCATTTGCCCGATACATTGTTCAAAACCACGTGAACTTAAATTTCCATTGTTAATGAGACAGGAAAAAATTAAAAAAATGTTGATTTCATAATAGTCTCCTTTTTTCCCCATTTTGAAATCCATGCGTCTGCCGCGCGCCACCCTGTATGTGTAAATTCAGTGGGCGTTGGAGGGATCCGGGTTTACATAGGGTCTGGATTACAGAGGTTCTAGTTTATATCATGTTCATGAAATTGTTAAGAATAGTATACTTGTCAAGTTTGGCATAGTTTACTTTCAAATTTGACGAGCCAGAAATTCACTCACATAGGGAAGCCGGGTATCTTGATCTCCACGCTTGTTGTTCCCGGTATATTGAATTGAGGTGGAAACGGGCTAACAACAGTGACATTGTGCCCTTTTTTCACCAATGCTAATATTATAGGATCCATAAACTGTCTGTGGCTTATTGTTGCCAAAGAAAACGCGAATAGTATATTTGCTGACAGGACAGATGCAATAATTGCAAATGTTACCGCTCCCAACAGATATCTGCTTTTCATTCTTGCTGTCCAATATTCACCGAGTTACAAAGTAGTGCAAGATCATATTTTGCGCATCTGCTTATGTTTTATTTTGCTGATGTAAGCTCCTCCCATCTTCCCTTAATAACCAATTGGGTCGCATCATTTTTGTGTTCCCATCTGTGCAAGTTCATATAAGCGTGGGCATGGTGTAAAAAAGTTGGCAGTAGCTACTATAATTACCAAGAATTGATATATAATATGATTCTGACCAATCCATGCCTTTTGGATACCTTTAATTTGCTTAAAGCCAGAGCTGATCTTTTGCTTTTCCATATAATTGAACACTCAAATCTGTGCTACAATCAGCATGTCATACATGTTGCAGGCAACAATGAAAACCACACTTGGTGTAGCCAACTGAAACTTGACAATTATGCTATGCTATTTGAATTAAAAACCAATTAACCAGTTGGCTAACATAGAATTGAAGACCATAAAAACTTGATAAGTTTGACATTTTGTTTATGTTTTTAGGGAGAATCGAGAAAATTTCTTCCGAATGTTGAATTCAATGATTTTGCATTTCTTAGATTTGAGGAATGGTATATTGCACCACAGCTGAGGTGCGTTTCATCATGCGATGAAATAAAACGCCTGGAATTACTATAATTGAGCGTGATTAATATTAATTTATGTGAGGGAATACCAACTTAATACATTTTGGCATTTTTGAAATCTTCCAAATTGCTGGCAGATTGCAATCAGTTGCGCTTTCAACAAATATTGCCAAGTTCTTATTGGAAGAAATTATCCCTACAGAAATTTCAGGATGCCACATGCATGCAGAATGTACTAAACTAAACTGTCACTGTTTCACGTGCAGAACTGGCTTTTTCATGCAGCAGATCTGCTGCATTCATGCGGCGTCCTGAAATTTCATCGAGGGTAATTTCATTCAACAGAACTTGGCAAAAACTGATCGCGTGTGACAACAACTTGGAAGATTATTATGAAAACGACAAAATTTATTATCAAAGTATAATTACGTTAATTATCCCCATCGTTTAAATTATATATCAATCATGTACAATTATAATTCCAGGCTCTTTCTTTGATCACATGATGAATTGCACTGACTATGTTCTCCATCCCTTGAATTGATCAAGAGTTGGATCCTGCTTACATAGCTGTAGACCTGACCATATTGAGGATCGAGTCTGTGTTTGGAGCTCATCGGAGTTTGGAAAGTAGATGCTGCTATTTGGTTTACAACAAGAGGGAACGAACGGTATGTCTGTTGACAATATCCCGATAATCACAACCCAAACAATCATTATTCCCAAAATCATAATCTTGACAAAACTTAATGGGTGTAATACAGTGGAACCTGTCTAAGTTGAACGCCCAATATCCAAAGAAAATGTTCAACTTATACGGGTATTCAAGTTAGGCAAATAAAAAAAACCTAAAAAAAATATTAAACTGTATTGAACATAATGGAAATAGTTGTTTGTCTCCCATTATATTTTTTTCTCAATCTGGAGCAACAAAATGTTTTCATATGCTGAAGCATGTTCTTTCAATTTTTGAACCATATCTAAGGCCTCTCTGTGTGTGGGGTTGAGGCAGGTTGGAGATATAAAGGGAAAAGTTCAACTTGAAAAGGGTCAAAAGAGTGCAAATGTCATTGAGTGGACTCAAATTGTGTTTAAGTTTTAAGCAGGAGGGGTTCAACATAAAGAGGTTAAGCGCAATGTTAAGTCTATGGGCAAACTTGCAGCCAAACGTTAATGTTCAATATATGCTGGTTTGTCAAGATGAACGGGTTCAAGTTATACAAGTTCCACTGTAATGGAAACTCCTGGAAATGGAAATCACAGCTCCGTACTAAAAACATCTAAATATACTCAAAGTATTATCTGCAGTGTAACTTACACGTTATGACCAATTATGTTTGTTATGTAATTGGAAAACTTAAATTTGCTTATAGCTATAGAAACCTTTTTTAGTTTATTATTAAATAGTATTTAGAGTTTCTAAATGACAGAAAAGTTTCGTGTGTTTAATGTTTGGCTGCCTATGAGAAAAGAATTCGTTTTCGATCTTTACAATGATTTAATTGTTGTACGGTAATAAATGTTATTCTAAATTGTTACGGATAATGACAACATTTCTATTATCACTTATTTCGCAGTTGCTGATTGTAAGGAATAGTGGATGACGTACCTGAAATCTTCACTGAAGATATGTGACATTCCTGCTGTTGAAACGGTAATTATTCCTAACAGTGGTAAAATCTGCGCAAGTTTAATCCAAGAAATCATGTAACATATTTTTATTTTGCAGGTATCCGTATTGAAGTGCATTGTGTTATATTGTAATACCAACTTATTTGCCAAGAGAATATTGTTACAAATCTTAATTCTTTACTTTATCTTCTTCGCAGCCATTTCAGGATGAATTGATCTCCGTTTTATAAAATAATATATTCTACTCGACATCCAAAATGCTATCGCAACCGCTGCTGCCAAAATAACAACACAAAACGCGATTATGTCTACAAGAAAATACTGGAAAAAGTTGATATGGGCATCCGGGTTCTTAAGGTGATGAGCTCCACCCGTGCGGATCACGTACTCCATCCAATACACGCTGCTGTCCGCAGCATCCATTGGCCTGTCTTTGAACAGCGCAGACATCTTTAGAGCATTGCTTTTGAATCTTTATAACAAAGAAAAGAATATGATTATTCAATTATTTGAAAGCAACGAGTTGTCACGTTTGACGTTGCGCGCGAAACCGTCTAGCTGCTTACGTAGGATTGTAGAGTAGTTGATTGATGGAGGCTGAGATTTCCTGGGTTGAAACCTGTTGCCAGTTGTGGATTATGCCATATCCATGCTTATATGCTAGTAACCCGTTATGGGGCTGATCGTAAATTAGTGGGAACACGAGAACAGGAACCCCGTGGTAAAGTGATTCAAGTGAGCTGAAAATCCCCGCGTGGGTTACGAACAGCTTGCACTGTTTGTGACCTGACAAATGCCATTACATTATAAATTGTTCTTGAAATCGGCTCAGTTCAAGGAAGATGAACATTTTTCCTTCAAACGTTTCCCTAAAATCCAAGTTCGTGATGAACAGTGCGGATGGAGAATCTTGGAACATCCTTCTAATAAGGAAGTACATTCGAGCAATAATAAGGTTCATCTTCCTACATTGACTGACGTACCAAGAAGATCTTGCTGAGGAAGCCACATTTGCAGTTTCACATTTCTCGGTGCATCCGGTAGTTCATCTTCAAACTTAAAAATAATTGTCTGATTTAGTGTAGAGAAAACTTGCATCAATTTCTGCAGGAATTTTTCCGGAATGAAACTTCCATTGGTCACAGACCCAAACGAGACTATTATAAATCCTTCGTCCCCTGAATTTTCCACAAAAGTCTCCAAATCCTTGGGAAGTTTGTTGGGTGGTCGGCAATGGACTCCTCCCAATTCCACAACAAAAGGCAATAATGGCCTTGGTTCCGTAAATGAAGGAAAAGTGTTTGAAAATATCAACGAGGCATTTTTCTCGAGTTCCAGCAAGGAAGGTGTGCCTGGGAAATGTTTCTCTACCATCTTTTGCACAGTAGGTATGTGGACGTAGTGGCGGTGAAGCAACAAAGTAGCTAATGCGAACTGGTTTCACAAAAATTAAAGAAACAAAAGTAAAGCTGTATTAAACTGCATTCCTATCCAACATTACAGTAAATCCCAGATTTGCGATCGGCCTTCTGAAAGTGAATTTAATCTTTCAAAGATTTGAATCACAGGTTATCTTCTTACTGGTTGGAGTTCCAACCAATCACTAATAGCTCGAATGTACTGCAATGTTGAATACGGATTCATTTGTCTTTGACAGCCATTGAACCAGTGATCATATTGCCAAAAGTTTAGAGCTCATGAAATTGTACTTACTGTATTGAGGAAACGATGCCAAAAGCTCATAGGTGTAGGAAATGCATTTGTTAGCAGTGTATGTACTGATGGTGGGTATGGATTGTTCAGGTTCCACAATGCCGTTGCTTGGAAGTCGGTAGGGTACACGAGTACAAATGGTGCCTTTAGTTGATATGGAAGTACGTGCAAATAGTCATTCATGATGGCATTCAACGCAATTAGATCAAACTTTGTTCCACTTTCGATTAAACCCTTGAATGCAGGACTGTTGAAAGTTGCTTTGGCAAACATTTCGACTTTATCAGACAGATGCAACTCCAACAGGAACACAGGAGCTTGGGACATTGTGAATAAATTGTTATCTGGAGTGCCAAGTCTGCATAAATAGTAATAAAAACATTAAGTAATTATTAGTGTGCAGAGCAAATTCCAGACGTGTTCATGGGATTGTTAAGGAAATGATAATTTCCAAGTTTAGAATAGTTTATGCTATTGAATTTGACAAGCTTGAAATGCACTTACGCAGGAAAGCCGGGAATATTTATCTGCAAGCTTGTTGTTCCCGGTATGTTGTATTGAGGTGGAAATGAGCTAATAACAGTGACATTGTGCCCTTTTTTCACCAATGCTGATATTATAGGATCCATAAAACTTTTTTGGCTTGTTGATGCAATAGATATCGCAAATAGTATATTTGCTGACTGAACAGAAGCAATGATGGCAAATATTACCACTACCAACAGGTCTCTGGGTTTCATTCCTGCTGTTCAGTTTCTACACATAATAGTAACAAATTTCACGAGTTTCAAGAAGCGCATAATCTCATTTTGGGCATTTGTGCGCTTTTGTTTCATTTCGATGATGTACGCTCCTCCCATCTTTCCTTATCAAAAACCAATTGGGTCGCATCATGCACGAGTTGCCACACAGTCGAGTCCGGTTAATGTGAACTCGTTTTTAAATGAGGCTCATGTCCCATTATCCGAGATGTCATATTATGCAGACCTGCACAAAACATTGGCTCAAGATTTGGAGAATCTACAGTAGGACCCGCTTATAGCGTCTCCCGCTTACAAAGTTATTCCGCTTATAACTAGAGTGCGGATTTTACGTGCAAGCACTTATTTTTTTGCTGAACGTCTTGTGATCAGGAATCTTACAGAAAAGCGTTTTAATTTCATTTGGAATTATTTGGACATCATTTTTGTGTACGCTTTTGTATGTTTTTTGGGCTAATTTTGGCACGTAAAGTTGCGCACAAAATGCACGTAAAATCCGCACTCTACTTATAACATACAAATCCAATTTAACAGATTTTCAGCATGCCAACAAAAAAGTCCGCATTTAATAAATCCCGCTTATAATGTTGAAAAATATTGCACTTGACCGCAACGCTATATCGAGGTCCTACTGTATATTGCCATACTAGACAGACTGTCACATTAGCCTAATTAACTCTACTGTACTTGACTTTAAAAGAAATTAACCAGTTGGCTTCGAGGAATGAAATTATGTGTTGAACGGCAAATGGGACTTTTTAGGGTTCCTACTTCCCAAGATTTCATTCATTTCGATCTGGTGTTGCTGGATGGCATCTTGAGTGACCATATGTTGGTGATGCCATATCACTTCAAGGATGCCGCCATCAATTCCCACAATAGTCTTAGATCCTAGACATACGATTCCCTCTTCCTGTCCACCCTTTAACAGCATTCCCTATGACTGATTGTTGGTTTTTCTTTTGTTTCCCTCACTGTAGCATGTCTCACGGTCCATTGGTGATGGTGCAATCACTGCGTATTGAGCCGCAGCTGAGGTGTGTTTCATCATGTGAAGAAACCAAAACGTTTGGATTTATAATTGAGCATGACTGATGTGTAATTTAAGAGAATATGGGAATAAGAAACTTGATAATATCTTTTGTCATTTTCTTAATCATCCAAATCGTTGCCAGATCGCGATCAGTCGTTTTCAGCATTCTTAAAATAGTTCTGATTAGAGGAAATTACACTTGCAGGAATTTCAGCATGCCACATTCATATGCAGAACACCTGAAGAATACAGTAAACTAAGATGTCATTGTTTCACGTTCAAACTTCAAAAACGGCTTTTTGCAATACAACAGATCTGCTGCATGCATGCAAATTAGCAATCGAAAATTTCTATAAGTGTAATTTCCTCCAATCAAAACTTGGCAACAGCTGCAAAAAAAGACTGATTGCGATTGGAAGATGATTAAGAAAATTGTACGATTCGGTTGTTTATATCCCTACCTCTTAAATTGCACGTTTTAATAATAGTCAATTATAAATCTAGTGCTTTGGCTTCATCACAACGATGAAACACACCTCAGCTGTGGCACAGCATTACAGTGATGGCACCATCGTTAATTGACCATACAATAACAGAGTTCAGTGTGGGAAACGAAAAAACAAGTCAAACTTAAAGGTGCATGACCTGACAGGGTTTTGTAACAACCCTGAAAATGACACTGCAGAACAATCGCCACAAAATAAAGAAACTACTTTTTGGAATCTTTTGTAATAAAATTATTTTATGAGATATTTGGAGACAAATTAGAGTAAAAAGTGGAATGTTTGCGCATGCGCAGCTTGACTTGATGGCGTCACTCAATGACGTTGACTCCCAAGTATGGAAAGCCTACTTGTTCAAACCAGTTTTGAGCACACGTGCATTTTTCAGTAGGCCTACACGGTTTTCAGCATCATGCTTTACAGATGTTCTGATTCTGGTTGTAAAAACACAGGGAGCACGATCTGCCATTTCCCCTCGCTATTGTTTGGGTCTTTTACTGCTATGGATGGCACCCATACATGTAGAAATTTGACACATAGCAGGTGTATCTCCCTACCAACACTTGCTTCCTGTGCCACGTACTCCACTGTAGTAGATTCAACTGCTCACAGTTTTAAAACGGATACACAGAAAAATCTGAAAATTTGCAGGAAGGTTCCACATTATGCGCAATATTTTTTTTTCCTTCAAATTTCATAAATGTCGAAAATTACCATGTCAGGTCTTAAAGCCTTTTTCCTGTAAGGCCCATTTGTTAATTAAACCAATATACACTGTGTCCCAAATAAAAGATCACATTTTTATTTATCAATAACTTTGCAAAAACTTTATAGAAATTCAACAAATTTGGCAACAATATTGTACCTGAGTATATTTTACATCTTGGTAGAAAATTTCAGCTCAATCGACCAATAAACACGCCCGCTGTGTGACGTCATATTCATTGTTCAAAAATCGTACAATATGATCGTTTTATTCAACGCTTCCTAAATGATTTTGGATTGCCTAGCTGCACAAGTGCATTAATTTAATGCAAAAGTATAGCAAGTGTCGTGTACTTTATTAATCAACATATATATTTGAGTCAATAGTGAGTGCGTTCGGCAATTAAAGCCAGTTTCTGAAAGTCAGATATGTTGTCACGTCATACCTTGACTTGAGCTTCAGAATATCTTCGGACATATGACAAACATTAGCCAAACGCTAAATACACATTTCTTTCAGATTTTTCATCTGAAGTCCGTACATGAAAGCATCTTTGGTAAACAAAACTCCAATGCGTTCAGCCATTTTTGTTAACGTCATACAACAACCCATATTCTCATTTAATGGCGTCCCGCTATGGGCAAATCAGGAAGCCGCCATGTTAAGTCAGCCATTGCAAGTTGATGTTGCTCTCGAGCAACATTATGTTGCCTGAAGATTGTCTTACGAAATGGTCTTTGCCGAACGCCCATTTTTTGATGAAGTTTCTGGAAATCGCCAATTGCCGAACGCAATTTTGACGAAAAACCAGACTTCATCAAGATATCTGAGATTGCCGAGCGCACCCAATATTATCTTAAATTAGAAATTTAATTAAAAAGCCTGCTGATGCCGCGAAGTTTCCATCCTTTTTGTTGAAATTCTTGCACCAGTTTCCATGCACCATAAAGTTTTGTTTTGTGGAAATTTTTAATTAAAATTCTGTCTTCTAAACTAAACGCCATTGCGAAAAATATTATCGTGATGGTAGGCTATCGAAATGTAAGCAACACTGTTGATCGGAACACTGCAACTGTTTAAGAATGCCTCCCAAAGATGGCGCTCCACTATGGTTGTGAACTGTTTTTTGTGCAATTAATATATGATGTCACGCAGCGGGCATGTTTATTTAGTTGAAATTATGCACTATAATGTCAAATATACTCGGGTATATTGTTGCCAAATTTGGTGAATTTCTATAAAGGTTTTGCAAAGTTATTAATAAATAAAAATGAGTTTTTTTAATACGCGCATTAGTAGAAAAAGAACATATAAATGCTTAATCTGAGAACCTTACAACTGCTAACCATTTTCATGGGATCAGATGAATGAAAATCCACAATCCCAATGGATAAAAATCCCGAGTTTTAAACAGAACTTCACGCAACAACAACAACGGTGTTCCTATTGGTCGTCCATAATGGAAATTCGCCATGAGTGAAGAAAAACAATTTCAGGAAAATTGCAGGAAGAACTTTGGAGCCAAAAAATATACCAACAAACGGCAAACGGGATGTTACTCGGAAGATATCAAGGTTTATTCTATGGCCCTCTGCCGAAATTCTTTTGCACTACAAATATTTAACAATGCCATTAAATCAGTCCTGGAACTGTTTTGTACAGCCCGGGTATACCGTGCGCCATTTCATATTTAGATCCAATTGTTGTACGGTAATAAATATTATTTTAAATTTTTATTGGACAATGCCAAAATTTCTATCGGCATTTATTTCGCAGCGGATTAAGTAGATGATCTTAAGGAATATCGGTTACAATTCTGAATTCTTCACCAATTAAGGTTATCATTGCCTTCATTGAAACGCTAAGATATATTTTTATTAGAATTAATTGAAACTGTTATTCCTGAACATTGACAAAATCTGTACAAGTGTTTTCAATCCAAGAAATCGTGCAGTTTTATTTTCAATAGAAGTTTCTGTATTGCAATGCATTTGGTTATCTTGTAGTGCTTACATATTTGCTAAAAAAAAGAGTGTTATCATCAATCTTCTTTACTTT